>PVIY010017647.1:5624-49148 GCA_004026745.1 Myrmecophaga tridactyla | reverse complement strand
GGCCGCCGCGGCTTTGGGGAACTCACAGATCCGGCCAGTTGCCGTCGGTCTAAGCTGTTCCCGTTCTGGGCGCGCTGTGTGTTCGGTCACTATCGTGGTTCCGGGAGCTGTTCTGTATTGTTTCTGGTTATCTAGTAGTTGTTCTGGAGGACGAACTAAAACGCGCACCTTGCTAAGCCGCCATCTTGGCCCCCCCCCAAAACTTGCTATTCTTGAAGGATATCTAGACACCACATCAGAACTCTCTCAGTCAACCACCCTGTCTTCCATGGACTCAGATGACCTTTAAACATTAAGTACGAGCACCGAGGAGGTAGAATACAAAATGTACATTAAACTTCAGTTAACAATCTTGGTTTAGTCATAGCTTGATACTTAAGCCTGTTTAGGCACAGATAGAAAGAACATTGTCAAATGCCTAAAACCAAATATTAAATGGCCAAAATAATTGTATTTCCATTTCATCCAGAAATTGGACTTCATTCTTTCTGGGGCTCCCTTGCTGTCCCACCTTTTGCTTTTCCTCCACCCGCTCACCATTCTTTATCTTTTGTAAAACTACCTGAATGCCTTTTGCACTCTTACTGCTCCATTAGTAAGCACCACCTGTTTGTGTTTACAAACATTTTTAACATATGATCATTCTGTTCTGCATATATAATCAGTAATTCACAATATCATCACATAGTTGCATGTTCATCATCTTGATCATTTCTTAGAACATTTTAGTCAATTCAGAAAAAGAAATGAAAAGACACAGAAAAAAATTCATATATACCATACCCCTTAACCCTCCCTTTCTTTTCTTTAATCTATTTATTTTTTATTTATGATACATAACCACATACAAACACAAACATTCTTATCATATGATCATTCCATTCTTGTTATATAACCAATAACTCACACTATCATCACATAGTTGTATATTCATCATTAAAATCATTTCTTAGAGCATCTGCATCAACTCAGAAAAAGCAATAAAAAGAAGACAGAAAAAAATTCATACATACCATACACCTTACCCTTTACCTTCACCAATCACCAGCATTTCAACTACAAAATTTATTTTAACATTTGTTCCCCTTATTATTTATTTATTTTAATCCATATGTTTTACTTGTCCATAGATAAGGTAGACAAAAGGAGCATTGGACACAAGGCTCTCAAAACCACACAGTCACACTGCGACAGCCATATCATCATACAATTATCTTCAAGAAACATGGCCATTGGAGCACAGCTCCACATTTTCAGGCAGTTCCCTCCAGCCTCTCCATTACATCTTGACTAACTAGGTGATATCTATTTAATGCATAAGAATAACCTCCAGGATAACCTCTCGACTCTGTTTGGAATCTCTCAGCCACTGACATTTATTTTGTCTCATTTCACTCTTCCCCCTTTTGGTCGAGAAAATTTTCTCAATCCCTTGATACTGAGTTCCAGCTCATTCTAGGATTTCTGTCCCACGTTGCCAGGAAGGTCCACACCCTGGGAGTGATGTTCCACATAGAGAGGGGGAGGGCAGTGAGTTTACTTGCTGTGTCGGCCGAGAGAGAAAGGCCACAACTGAGTGACAGAAGAGGTTCTCTTGGGGGTGACTTTTGGCCTAATTTTAAGTAAGCTTAGCCTATCCTTTGCAGGATTAAGTTGCACATGAACAAACCCCAAAATTGGAGGCTCGGCCTATTGCCTTGGGTGTCCCCACTGCTTGTGAGAATATCAAGAATTCTTCACTTGGGGAAGTTGAATTTTCCCCCTTTCTCACGATTCCCCCAAGGGGGCTCTGCAAATACTTTCCTGGTCACTGTTAAAATTGCTCTGGGATTTATCTGAGCATCACTCTAGACAAACCTACAAAATCTCATGCCCTACACAAGGTTCCAAGTACCATGGTGTTCGATTAAACTGTTTACATAAGTTATATTAGGAAATGCACTAGTCAAAATATAAATTTTGTGCCAAATAAACATTTTTTTTATTTGTCTCACACATACGTTAAAGTTTTAAAATATTAGTTACCATCTATTTTCAACACCCTGCATTATTGATTGTGCTGGTTTGAAAGGGTGTATGTCCCCTAGAAAAGCCATTTTTTAATCAAAATCCCATTTCATAAAGGCAGAATAATCCCGATTCAATACTGTATGTTTGAAACTCTAATCAGATCATCTCCCTGGAGATGTGATTTAATCGAGAGTGATTGTTAAGCTGGATTCAGTGATGACGTGTCTCCACCCATTTAGGTGGGTCTTGATAAGTTTTTGAAGTCCTATAAAAGAGGAAATATTTTGGAGAATGGAGGATATTCAGAGAGAGCAAAGCAGAACGATACAGCCACGAGAAGCAGAGTCCACCAACCAGTGACTTTTGGAGATGAAGAAGGAAAATGCCTCCCGGGGAGCTTCACGAAACAGGAAGCCAGGAGAAGAATCTAGCAGATGATGCCATGTTCACCATGTGCCCTTCCAGATGGGAGAGAAACTCTGTGTTCACTATGTGCCCTTCCACTTAAGAGAGAAATCCTGAACTTCATCAGCTTTCTTAAATCAAGTTATCTTTCCCTGGATGCCTTAGATCGGACATTTCTATAGACTTGCCTTATCTGGGACATTTTCTCAGCCTTAGAACTGTAAACTAGCAACCTATTAAATTCCCCTTTTTAAAAGCTATTCCATTTCTGGTATATTGTATTCCGGCAGCTAGCAAACTAGAACATTGACATTCCTTTGTTCTTCCTCAAGCAAAAACATTTTTAAATTTGCACATTTAGTCACTATCATTATACATTCTAGGCATTCCTAGATTATACCATCTCAGTCTTTATTGTCTATCTTTCCTTCTGATTTCTTTTGTGCCCCCAGGTCTCCTCCCTCTATCATTGTTTAGTTTATTATGCTAATAAACTAGGCAATGTAGATGAAATGGACAACTTCCTAGAAAGGCATGAATAACCAACATTCACTCGAGAAGAAATAGACAACCTCAACAAACCAAGCACAAATAAAGAAATTGAATCAGTCATTAAGAAGCTCCCCAAAAAGAAAAGTCCAGGACCAGATGGCTTCACATGTGAATTCTACCAAACATTCAAGAAAGAATTAGTACCAATCCGGCTCAAATTCATCAAAAAAATTGAAGAGGAGGGAAGCCTACCTAATCCATTCTATGAAGCCAACATCATCCTCATTCCAAAGCCAGACAAAGATATTACAAGAAAAGAAAACTACAGACCAATCTCTCTAATGAATATAGATGCAAAAATCCTCAACATCCAGCAGCATATTAAAAAAATTATACACCATGACCAACTAAGATTCATCCCAGCTATGCAAGGATGTTTCAACATAAGAAAATCAATTAATGTAATATACCATATCAACAAATCAAAGCAAAAAAACCACACGATCATCTCGATTGATGCAGAAAAAGCATTTGACAAAATTCAACATCCTTTCTTGTTGAAAATACTTCAAAGAATAGAAATAGATGGGAACTTCCTCAACATAAAAAAGGGAATATATGAAAACCCCACAGCTAACATCATCCTCAATGGGAAAAAACTGAAAACTTTCCCCTTAAGGTCAGGAACAAGACAGGGATGTCCACTATCACCATTGTTACTCAACATTGTGTTGGAAGTTCTAGCCAGAGCAATTAGACAAGAAAAAGAAATACAAGGCATCAAAATTGTAAAGGAAGAAGTAAAACTCTCACTGTTTGCAGATAATATGATACTATATGTCGAAAACCCTGAAAAGTCCGCAGCAAAACTACTAGAGCTAATAAAGGAGTACAGCAAAGTGGCAGGTTACAAGATCAACACTCAAAAATCTGTAGTGTTTCTATATACTAGTAATGAACAATCTGAGGGGGAAATCAAGAAAAAAAATTCCATTTACAATTGCAACCAAAAGAATAAAATATTTAGGAACAAACTTAACTAAAGATACAAAAGACCTATACAAAGAAAACGACAAGAAATTATCAAAAGAAATCACAGAAGAACTAAATAAATGGAAAGGCATACCATGTTCATAGATTGGAGGACTAAATATAGTTAAGATGTCAATTCTACCTAAATTGATGTATAGATTCAATGCAATAGCAATTAAAATCCAAAAAACTTACTTTTCAGAAATAGAAAAAACAATAATCAAATTTGTCTGGAGGGGCAGGATGCCCCAAATAGTTAAAAATATCCTGAGAAAGAAAAATGAAGTTGGAGGCCTAACGCTACCTGACTTTAAGGCATATTATGAAGCTACAGTGGTCAAAACAGCATGGTACTGGCATAAAGAAAGATATATTGACCAATGAAATTGAATAGAGTGTTCAGATATAGACCCTCTCATCTATTGACAATTGATCTTTGATAAGGCAGTCAACTCACCTGGGACAGAACAGTCTCTTCAATAAATGGTGCCCAGAGAAGTGGATATCCACATACAAAAGAATGAAAGAGGATCCATATCTCACACCCTATACAAAAATTAACTCAAAATGGATCAAATACCTAAACATTAGATTGAAGACCATAAAACTTTTAGAAGAAAATGTAGGGAAATATCTTATCAATCTTATAATAGGAGGCAATTTCCTAGACCTTACACCCAAAGCACGAGCACTGAAGAAATAAATAAATAAATGGGAACTCCTCAAAATTAAACACTTTTGTGCATCAAAGATCTTCATCAAGAAAGTAAAAAGACAGCCTACACAGTGGGAGACAGTATTTGGAAATGATATATCAGATAAAGGTCTAGTATCCAGAATATATAAAGAGATTGTTCAACTCAACAACAAAAAGACAACTCAATTATAAAATGGGCAAAAGACATGAACAGACACTTCTCAGAAGAGGAAATACAATTGTCCAAAAGGCACATAAAAAGATGCTCAACTTCCCTGGCTATTAGAGAAATTCAAATCAAAACCACAATGAGATATCATCTCACACTCACCAGAATGGCCATTTTCAATAAAACAGAAAATGACAAGTGCTGGGATGGATGTGGAGAAAGAGGCACACTTACCTACTGTTGGTGGGAATGTCTAATGGTACAACCACTCTGGAAGACACTGTGGCATTTCCTCAGGAAGCTAAGTATCAAATTGCCATATGATCTGGCAATATCATTGCTAGGTATATACTCAGAGGACATGAGGGCAAGAACAAATGGATGTTTGTGCACCAATGTTTATAGGAGCATTATTTACAATTGCCAAGAGGTAGAAACAGCCAAAATGTCCATCAACAGATGAGTAGCTAAGCAAGCTGTGGTATATACAGATGATGGAATATTATGTAGCTGTAAGATAGAATAAAGTTATGAAGCATGTAACAACATGGATGGACCTTAAGGACATTATGCTGAGTGAGATTAGTCAGAAACAAAAGGACAAATACTGTATGGTCTCACTGATATGAACTGACATTAGTGAACGAACTTGGAGAATTTCAGTTGGTAACAGAGACCATCAGGAGGTAGAAATATGGTATTGGGTAACTGGAGTTGTAGGGATACAGATTGTGCAACAGGACTGATTGTAAAAATTCAGAAATGGATAGCACAATACTATCTAACTGTAATACAATAATGTTAGAACACTGAATGAAGCTGAATGTGAGAATGATAAAGGGAGGAGGCCTGGGGGCACAAGTCTTTAATGTAAGTACTAATTTTTTTTTTTTACATAGGCAGGCACCGGGAATCAAACCCTCCTCTGGCATGGCAGGCAAACATTCTTGCCTGTTGAGCCACCGTGGCCCGCCTGAAGCACTAATTTTGATATTGGTGCGTTTTATCATCTAGGCTTGATTTCAAGCTTAATAGCCAGCAAAACTGGAATTTGCATATAGTTATTGTTTCTCTTAAGTTTACTATGTACCTCTTTTGAGAAATCACAAATTTGAGAAGACTAGGCTCAAACGAGAAATGTTTCCAGAATTTATACGTAGATCCTTTGAAACCAAAAAGCTCGATTATCTGGAAGAGGTGAAGTTATTGTTACATAGCAAGTTGTGGAGAGGACGGGAGTGTGTTTTTCCTCCAGGTGATTCACTCGGTACCTGGGTATGTCTTGATGTGCCTTTGCTGGATATTGATGATACACAGTTGCACTCATTAGCCTGAGAAAAAGCACAGTATCCAGTGCCTAACAGCACTCTGAGGTAGTCCACAGGTAAGCTGCTGAGGCCAACGGAAATGCTGAGGGCAAAATGAAATGAAAATGGATAGTAAACACAAGCAAAGAAAAGCTGAGTATTAGTTGTGACCTTGAGACCAGCTACAATGACAGATTCTGTAGTTTGTACCATTAACTTCCCATTTACAAATTTTCTGCAGGAAGGCAAGTCCAGCTGCAAACTACAGGTGCTGTTTCCAGAACTTTTACAAATTAGGGACCCATTTAGGGTTCAAACTATGAAAACTGGACTTCCCTTGATGCATTGAAACTGTGATGCTAATATAAGAGTTTAAGAATTGAACCAGGGAAATAAAACTAATATCTCCTGAAATTTGAGATCTGTGACTCTACAGGATCCATATCAAATTTAGCCTAAGAAAAGTGTTGTAATATTAGGATTTAATAAAAAGGATACCATTGCATTTTGTAGGACTATCCTATAATAAAAGGGTAACAAAATATAAAATTCCACAGCTTTAGAGGCAACAAGGATGTGGATTGAGAAAAAATCATGGGAAAGAAATTCAGTCAAGCAGATTTAGAAAACACAGAGCAGGGATAGCAAAAGGTAATCTCACAGGTGGGCAGCAGTGGCTTAGTGGCGAAGTTCTCGGCTGCCGTGCCAGAGACCTGGGTTTGATTCCCAGGGCCTGTCCATGCAAAAAAAAAAACAATGACAAAAATAATCTCACACATACTAACCTGCCAGCCAATGAGGGGAAAACTGTTTTGCCTATCCTAGTTTATGGGATTCAAAGAAATCGAGTCCCTAGGTAGGCAAGCAGAAGCTAACAAGTACAATGTTATTTGAATATAATGCACAGTGAAAAAATCAGTCTAAATGTGACTATCCATTGATTAATCAAATTTATTTTTCATAAGAATTTTTAAGAGGGAATAAAAGGTTACATCAACTAATCAGTTTGAACATTTACCCCCCTTTTTTAGTAAAATATAGTCCAGATTCAACATAAAGAAAAAAAAACAAAACTACGATGCAGAAGAGTCAAATTGAAGAATAACTCAGCAAAATAAATGTTAACCATGATCATAAAAAACATTGCTGAGGAGATTAAAACCTCCAACAATAGATTAAAAAATATCAATTTGTAGAGCAGAGCAGAAATTGATTTATCACATTGTATAAACATGTACATTCCCATGAAAAGTCACCATTCCTATGCAGATGTAGTATTTGTTTGGAAAATCCAATGATAAAAGGAGACAATGTATTTTTATCTTGTCCACATAATAAAAAGTCCCTCTAAAAGAAAAGGTAGAAATTTTGAGGCAACAAAGAATTTTACAAGGAAATAGGATGGTGGAAACAGGGCTGAGGTAGACTATCCTAATCATAGGTTGTTAGAGCTGGAATGGGCTTTGGAGATCATCTTGTCCAAACCACTCAATGTTTCTGTTAGGTCTGAAGAGCTGAAGTGATTGTCAGGGCTAGACAATTACCAAGAATCTTATTTTGTGATTCTCGATCCTGTGCTCTGGTCTTACGTGACTTAAAGTTCAAATTGCCCCAATTGTTCTAAGAATTTTATAGAAAAGTGCAAATCACATTCTGGGCACCTTATCCAATAAAACTGTTTGAATTTTAGTGTATTATCCATTTCAATATGATACTCTCAGTACCTCACAAGAGATAACCATACCCATATGCAAAGGGTTAACTGGAAGACTTTTTTACAACTTCAAACATACTGTTGTGCTTTAAAAATACCTCTCTTATGATGATATTTTCAGGCTCAGAGGATAATGTGAGCAATGCTTTCTCTTAAGAATATCATCCTGAAAAGAAGCCAGGGACAATTTTTCTAATTCCATTTTGTATGCTTCATTGAATCTTCATGCAAATTATCAATGGGAATTTTAAATCTATACCCTAAAGATGTTTTATTTACTTGGGTCTTCCTTTTATTATATACATGAACTCTGGGGTGTAACTATTTCTATGGTAAAAAGATCATATAACAGTAGTATTTTCATATTTCATTCTCTGTATTCCCATGGATAGTAACCTAAATGAATTAAAACACATTTTTTTAAGAAATTTTAAATTGAGGATATAGAAAATTATGTTAGAAATATTTTGCTTTTAAATATACATAGCCATCATAACATAATACATCATAAACATAACACAGCAAGGGATTAAATATATATATATAATAATTAAAATAAATGAATATATGTATGTGTGTATATATATATAAAGAATATACCATGTGGGAAATGTTTTTTTCACAGACATTATCATTTAAAAAAGATAGACTTTGTATATAAAATAAAGATGTATTGATTTGTTGTATTGTAGGAAATTATTAACTAAATTTCTATGTAGAGCCATGAGTATTTTTATTTTAAAATAGTATCTGAAGGTTAATAGTAACCCATTGTCAGCATAGGTTAAACGTATTAAGGATTTCTTGGAATTCCCAAATATCCATTCTCTTTCCTTTCATCTCTTTCTTTCCCTCACCTTGATTTTTAATGGGATGTATTGCTTCCAAATTGGAGAGGACACCTTCCAGCCTCCCTTGCATCTAGATAGGGACCTGTGATAAATTCAGTTCAATGGAACTAAGCAAAAATGAGATGAGCAACTTCTGTGTCACATCCTTGGAAACAAAGTTAGTTGTTCACATTATCTCCTTTTCTTGTCTTGCGCTCTGGAAAAAAAAAAAAAAAAAGATGGGGCATCCCCAGATCAACCTCTCATTGCAGAGATAATGACTCATAATAAAAATAGTAGATATTCTTGCAAACTTTGACCAGTATGGATAATGGGGAAATGAATTGAAAGAGTTTTAGAAATTCCCTTTTTCAGTGAGGAATTTAAGGAGTCTACATTTAATTTTGACTAGAAAAACACAAACTTTTAGATAAATATTATATATAATATGTGTTCTGTCTAAGCATGGTATGTTTTTTTTTTTCTTTTGTAAGTGGTCTGAAAAAAAAAAGATTTAAACCGCAGTTGCATATAAAGATGAGATTCCGTGGATATGTGAGGAATTCTAGTGGAAATGTCAGGGCCACTCCACTGACAAGAGCAAATCTATACACTTGGGGAGTGACCTTAAACCAGAAATGAAGTGTGCTGCAGGAATGTTTATTTAAGGGATACCTTAGTTCAGGAATTAAGCAAATGTTCTCACTGGAGCCCATCTTTCCAGTCAATGGAACTCAAAGACTTTACTGCTTCAAGAGACCCAAAGGATACAATATAATCATTTGTTAGGGTCTTTCAACCAATAGTGAAAGGTATTTTTGCCGTTTTTTCCTCGTTTCACTTATGAGGATATTGCTTCTAAGTTTAGATAGTGTGGTCAAGTGGGGAACTTTGAATATCATCGATAAAAATATGCCAACACTTATTTTTATAAGGGAAGAGAACATTTATAAATTTCTTCCTACTTTTAAGTCATATCATGAATCATTGTGTATGCCATATCTGTTCTGTTTCATTTCATATCTCTTGTTTCCATAATCACTCCCAGAGAGCAGCTCTAGTAGATGCGAATCTATATTTCTATATTAAATTATAGTCAATAATACTTTATAAAATTTTGCATGCCAGATTATCTAGAAAGGATTAGAGACTTTCCACATTATGAATTATGATGATTTATTAATATTTGGAATAATAACTTAGACTGATTTTAAAAGGTACTGAAAATTGTTCATATAAAGCACATGGAACACAAAACAAAATACACTGTAAAAAAATAGTTATAGTCTTTGAATCAGAGTGTAATGCTGATAAAATCATTTTATCCCTAGATTATATTTTAAAATGAAAAGGATAGGCAGTGCCTGTATCTTCTTTTTGAACTGAGATAGTACTGAGAACAGGTGCTAATTATGAATAATACAAATTGTATATAACGAAATAAATTACATCTGTGAAAAAGTAGCAATTTGTAGAATTTTTGTTAGAATTAATTACACCATGTATAACATTTAACTGTGCATCAAATACCATACATTTTATTCTCAATAACATATAATATTATTACTCTTATTAAGTAAACTGTTAACACTTGCCCTTATTGAAGCTTGACAACTGTAAAGAAAGAATTCACAAATTAAATCCATGTTGGGAAAATTTCTTAGTAACTTGACTAAATCATTCTCTACTGACTTAAGTGCTTACAGTCGGGGTTCTACTAAATATTAATATCTGTCTAAACCATTTATTCAACTGTAGACTTAAAAGGAGAGTTGGTTGATGATAATTGGTTGACTTTTATGCTGTTATTCTTTCTACTCCTGAATTCTCTAGTATCTGCCTTCTCGACTTTGGAATCCTAGGAGGCTGATCTCCTGGGACTGTATACCTGAGTTACCTGGTCTTCTATCTTTCCTCTGAGGTTGATCAAAGGGAGTCTCTATGAGGAAGCCACAGAGGGGAGGAAAGAGAGACCATGCTATTTATTCCTCAATCCTCTCCATTCCAGGGTGTACTTCTCACAATGGTTGTATTATCCCATATTTGACCATATCTTATATTTAGACATTCAAATTCTGTGACTATGGCTCATACCAGTTGCTGGTAGAACCACTCTTTCTTTTTACTCATCTGGGCCTCAGACTAATAACAATTTTCCACTACTGCTAAACTCTGATTGCTTCTCTATCCATCAATGGTTTTCTTAAATTTGTCCACCTCTTTTTTTTGTAGTCCATATGTTGAATTCCATTCAAATTGCCCCTCTGAGTTGCCATCTATTTCTTGTTAGGAGAGTGTTTGGTTTGATAATTGGTACCAAAGACCAAACAGGTTCATAGCAACAGAGACCCTTGTGGGTAAGGCCAGGTTTCCTTGATGATTATTTTGGATTAAATTGCATGCCCCCAAAAGATATATTTAAATCCCAACATCCAGATCCATGATTCTATTTGTAAATAGGACCTTTGAAGGTGTTATTAAGCAAGATAAGGCCAAACTGGCTTACTGTGGACCCTAATCCAATATGACTGGTGTCCTTACAAGAAGAAGAAATTGGGCACAGGCAGGAAGACAGTGGGCAGAATGTCCAATCACGCTATGTGATGACTGAGGCAGAGAATGCCATGAATTACAGGCAAGCCACCACCAGAAGCTTGGAAGGACGAGTGGAATAAATTTCCCCTACAGGTTAAAGAGGAAACATGTCTTGTCCATGTCTTGATTTCAGATTTCTAGCCTCCAAAACTATGAGACAATAAATTTTGTTGTGTGAAGCCATCCTATTTGTGGTACTTTGTTACAATAGCCATAAGAAACTAGGACAATGATGAACTCTGCAGTGCAAATACTAAATGTATACTCTGATTCTTCCTTTTAGTCTAAGCCACTGCAAAAGTGACCAATGGCCTATACATCAAATGACCCCTCCCTTTTTTTCTTTGTATGGTTATGTCTGGGTCACATTTCATTATTTTTCTACGGGAGTATCCCATTATTACAGCACCATTTGATGAATTTTTGTTTATTTGTTTTTTGTTTGTGTTGCTTATTTGTTTGTTATTTGGGGAAGTGCATGGACTGGGAATAGAACCCAGGTCTCCCACATGGCAGGCGAGAATTCTACCACTGAATTACCCTTGTATCCCCAGACCTCTCACTTTTGAAAGGGAAGTATTCATATCTTTTGGCTCTGAATTGACAGTGTTCCCTATATCCTGGTAATCCACAGTGTTACCTTGGTCTTCTATTAAGAGTAGAACTAATGGAATTCAGATGAGTGAAAGAGTCTCAGTCTTGATCCATCTCATAGATTTAGTGGTACTGTAGAATTGAGCTGTGGTTATTCTCTCAGTCACGCATTATATAATCAAGACATACATTACTGAGAGAAACCTCTTGGAAATTTTGAGCGCTATTTTTGTAGACAAGGCCAAGCAGAACTGCCTTTCATCTCTCACCAAAATAGTAAGGAAACACAATATTGCGTACCTGAGAAAATTGCAGAAGGTATTGCAACCATCAAAAACTTGAATGATGCCTGGAAAATAATTGCTATCACATTCTTATTTCATTTGATTATTTGGCCAGTGCAAAAATCAGAGGGATCTCAGAGAACGGCCATTGATTATCACAAACTTAACCAGGTGGTGACACTAATCACACCTGTGATTCCAGATATGGTCTCTGGAATAGTCAGGGTTCTCTAGGGAAACACACCCTACAAGAAATATTTTAAATATTACAGGTATTTTTTTCAAACTTGTCCATTGTGACTGTGGGGATGTCTAAGTCCAAATTCCATAAGTCAAGCTGGAAACTCCAATGAAAGTTTCTGACGAATTCCACAGGAGAAGCTGACTGGCTGAACTAGAGATGGAAATTCTCTCTTCTGGCTGCTGAAATTATCACTTCTTTTAAAACCTTCAACTGACAGGATGAAATGTCTCTCATTAAAAGCAATCTCCTCAATTGATTGTAGATGTAATCATACATAAATGTAATCACTTGTAACCAACTCACTGATATTTAAGTCCACAAAATCTTCACAGTCACAATTGGGCCGGTGTTTGCTTGCGCAAACAACTGGACACCAAATCCTGGCCAAGTTAACATGAACTTAACCATGAGAGTATCTTAATTGGAGTAAATCTACACATTCCTTGTTTTCCAGCTGTTGAGCTAGTGAGTGTTTTCAATCCAATTCTAAAAGCAAGGAAGGAGAAATTCCCCAAGTACTGGCCTCAGTTATTGATCACAATTACAAGAAGATGTATTGGAGGCAAGCATGACTATGCTTAAAACACAAGGCATTCTCTGGGCTGCTTTTTATTGCTCTTGTTCAATGAAAACATACAAGGTAAAATAGTCCAACATGCCAAGGTGCTGGCTGAGGATAAGGTGGACCTGGAGTGTAAGTAAAAGAAGGATATTGATCTCACCCCTTCCCCCACTTTTCCCTGCTACCTTACATAAAGTGTGCTGGATGACTGAATTGAAATCCCCTTGCAAGGATATAAAGGCTGCGAGGACTTTTTTCTGTTTCATCTGGAATGTGGGCCTGAATTTATTTATATCAAAGACAAAGACAAATGCAGATCATTTGTCCTTAAAATGCATATGATACCACTCTCCGCCCTGGGAGGTTCCTCTCTATGAATCTTATTACCCAGTTTTATTTTGTTCTAAGGTATCAGATTGGCTTTGGACAATGGAAAATATGAGAATGAGATCAAAATGAGGGAACAAGTAGAGATTATAACATTTCCCCACGCCCATCCCTCTCTGCCTGGCCACTGCTTTGACAGTGCCCTGATCCTCCGCATATGCCAACTTCCCCTATTGAGCAGAGATTTCCCCAGTGCTACAGATTTTACTAGATTATTTTACCATCCAGACTAAAACAAAAGAGGATAGACTGTTGTTAAAAGGAGTTGTCCAGGAAAAAACAAATATTGTATGACTTCCTTTGTATGAAATACTCAGAATAAGCAAATTCGTATGGACGGAAAGCAAAATAGTCACTACAGGAGCTGAGAGTATGGGGAGAATGGAGAGTTATTTGATGGTGTGAGTTTCTATTTGGGATGATGAAAACGTTCTGGGAATAAACAGTGGTGGAAGTGATGTGACATTGTCAATATACATGATATCACATAATTGCACAATTAAAATGGTTAAAATGATTATATTATGTGGTTTTACCACCACTAATTAGATATGATAAAAATAAATTTTAACAAAATTATTTAGGTATTTCTGGTCCCAGGGTGCTTTACTATCCCTTGCTGGTTCCCTTAACCTTGCCACAACAGGTCACCCTTGAATGCAAAGACTTGACTGATAGATACATTTTTTGAATAAATAGAAAATATCATTTATTTAGGGGTGAAAATTATAATGTCTACAAACACTTGAAGAGGGTCAGATAAAGAAGTGTGTAAAGGATGGCATAGAGATGGCAGTTTGGAGAGACATTGAAAATGTATGAATGGTCCCTGTTCCTAAAATGTAAGAAAATATGAGTAATGAATATAAAATTAATATTAAGTATTTAATATCATTGTCAGTATAATTTTAATTATTTTATTTAAAAACAAAACCTTCAACAGAGAAAATTTAGGTCATTTTTATTGATCAAATTAATGATTATTTAAAAATTTATAATTAGAAAAAATAACACAGAAGAGCCCAATTTCTAGTAAGTCAAGCCATGCATGGCTTTGTACAAACAGTTTCATAAATTTTGATGATTCAATATTAATTAAGTGTCTTTAAAAAGTCTATAGAGTTCCATATTTAATGCCAGAAAAAAATCTTCTGGTAATACTAACCCTGACTTTGTGGCAACCTCAAAGCCCTGAAATAAAAACACTCATATTTGCTGAATTTTCTTCTTATACTCATCCGAGCCAGAATTTCTATCTTTTTAAGGTAGCTGAAATAATTAGAATATCCTCTTTTCTATAAACACAAGAGAATAATAATTCTGAAATGCTGTTGTGTGTATAATGATTTGGAAAAGATAGTTTAAAATGCCATTTCCTGGGCCTCCCCTCTGGATAATCTGATGTAATAGTTCCTGAAATGTTATCTGAAAATCTGTGTGATTAAAATCACAATAGTTAAGACAACACTTTGAAAAGTACTGATAGAGCTAGCAAATCAAATTTCTTGTAAGAATAAGATAAAAATGATTGTACAAAATTCAGGAGTAGATAACAAGTGGGTAAACAGAAGATAAGAAGGAGTAAATGGTTAGAGATACCCAACACATACAGATTTCAAGAACTGGAGATTTGCTCTCCTTGAATGGCATTCTAGATGAATATGCAAGAGCAGCAATATATTTCTATAGCAATACCCCAAATCACTCCCTTGGTCTCCACAATTTACTATCTAGAGAGAATTATTTGTATTTAAAGAGTATGTAGAAATGCTCATCCATAATCTGTACTTAAAATTATTTATTTTGCTTTTCTACAAATGAACTTTTCATCTGGTTAAAATTTTGACTGAGCAACTCCTTTAAAAAATATCTACAATAGCATTTTTACAATATGCTTAATTGTTTAAAACAAATATTATCCATTTAATAATAACAAAAATATACATTTGGCTTACTAATAACTTTCCTGAATTACTTTCCTGAACCTAATAAAATGATTATTATCAATACAGTCTTAATTTTGTTCAATGTCTAAGCAACAAGAAAAATATAACAAAACAATCAGACACAAATTTAATTCTAGGGGAGATAGCCAAAGATCACTATTTGTCCAGTGTCTTTTCTTTTCAACTTTGGGAACAGGATAGTGCCCATGTATATGCGCAAATAGCTGTATATCATTTGAATTTCGCAATGGGAGTTGAAAGAAAAAATGCTGGTTGCAGAGAAGAAACAAAATGATAAGTGAAATTATTCTCAATAATGTTATATACTTCTCTAAGGATTGTTTGTCATTTCCCATACTGGCAAAAAGAGTTCAGCTCATAGACTGCTTTTGTAAATTTTGTACAATCATAGCTGTCAGGAAGGGAGAGAAATCAATCTCTTTTAAAAGTTTTATCAAGTAATCACTTGATCCTTGAGATGAAATATGCAAGAGAGAAGGCTTTACTGCTTAGCAACAGTTGTCAGAGGGTAAAGCAAAGCACAAAAGGTGGTAATTCCTACCTCGGACCATGGAGTGGCACAGAGGGGGAAGTAATAATTCAATGGGAGAAATAAACAAAACACTAGTCTAGGAATAAACTCTAGCTTAATCTGGAAGAACAAGTAAAAATTAAGGAAGGTCAGCTAGGGCATATGACTCGGGGTAAAATAAATTGTTTAACAAAATGGTAGAAAATGAAAGAAATAAGGAAACACTGTTAAAAGATGACAGCATTGTAGTTACTTCTGATTTTTTTAAAATGTTCTTTCTAATTATATCAATGAAAGAGGAGATAAAGAATACACATCAGTCTGTTTATGAATTGCAGAGACAATATAGTCACATTTCATGGGGGTGCTTACTATGCATACATCACTTATCTATTATTACATTAAACAAACAAATAAACCTACCCCAAAACTTAGTTTTAAAACAGCAGCACTATATTGTTTCTTCTTAGTTTGAGAGTTAAGAGATCAGCCAGGGGCAGCTGGGTGGTTCTGGTCCATATGATTCGCCTGGAACCATGCATGTAGCTACATTCAGCAGGAGCTCAGCTGCGGCTGGATGGCCAACAGACCTCAATCACGTAACTGATGTCACGGTCAGGTTCATGTGTCAACTTGGCCAAGTGGTGGTACCTGTTTGTCTGGTTGGGCAAGTGCTGGCCTGTCTGTTGCAATGATGACATTTCATAGAATTAGATCATGATCAGCTCAGCTGCATCCACAGCTGATTCCATTTGTAATCAACCAAAGGGGTGTGTCTTCTGTAATGAGTGATGCTTAATCTAATCATGGGAATTTTAAGGAGGATTCAGAAGAGACAGGCTCTATTCCTGCTTTGGCCGGCGAGCCTCTCCTGTGGAGTTCGTCCAGACCCTCCATCAGAGTCGTCGGCTTCACAGCCTGCCCTGCGGATTTTGGATCCTGCGTTCCCGTGGTCATATGAGACACTTTTATAAATTTTATATTTGCAAGTGTTCCCTGTTGCTTCTGTTTCTCTAGAGAACCCTAACTAATACAACTGGCATCTGATGCTAGCTGGGAGCCTTGGTTTCCTCTTCATGATTTCTATTCCGCTCATAGTCTAGAATGGCTTCCAATGGAAGTTACCACATCTCACATAAACTAGCCCCAGAAGAGGCACACAAACATCACTTCTGCCCATTTCAACCATCAAAGTGAGTTCAATCAAGATTCAAGGAAAGCAGAAATTGATTCCATCTCTTGATGCGATGAGCATATGTAAGTGCAGATATAAGAGGAGAGAAATTATTGGGAGCTACATTTGGAGAATCTCTACCACAGCACATTTGAACCAGCATGCTAAAAATCCCATGCATCTCTCTATTCACAATGTCGGAAATAATATAAATCTAAAATATGTTTGAAAATTTATCCATAATTGCACACACTAAAAATTGGCAGACCAAATATTTGAAAGCTGTATATACACTGCTGACATATGAAGACTCTCCATCATCTGGCAAGCATAAAATAGCAAGCAAATGATATAAATTTAGTGTGAAACAGGTTGCTGTTTATGTGAATCAGATACTTGTGCCATGATTTTAGTGACTATTTTGCTCCCATTTTAGTGTTCCTTCTTATAGTATAAAATCTTTCTTGTCTATACAGTTATATTTCTAAAACAATCCACCAGTCATAGTGATAAAATGTGAACTTTGAAAAAAAAATCTTTAAATGTCAGAATAGAAGAGAGCTGTGATAGATAATACATTAAATGATACCAAGAAATCACCACACTATGAGAGAACACCTGTGAAAAAATTGAACACTTCAATGAAATTTTAAAAAAAAGCTTCAACAAATAAAACATAATTGTCTTAAGCAGTTTTGGATTCATGTGTTCTAGGAATCCCCTTTTCCCAACCCCTAGATGTACTTTACATTTATTCTGTAACAGGAAATTTGATTTGAAATAGGATCTAGGTATGTCCTTAATCATATAATTGAACTCTCTGAACTGTAACAGATAGAAAAGTATATACCTATAATCTGGTCAGCAAGTATCAACTACAATAATATTTCATTACCAAAGTTGGTTAAGTTTCTCTCATTATACAACACTAAATGAGCTGAACAGATAAGTCAGTCTTCACATAAAAAGTGTAAGTCTCAGAATAAATTAATAAATAAGCCAACCAAAATTAAATTCCGCTTCTCAGGTAAGTGTATTAGTGATAACTAAGTTAAAAATACACCTACAAACACATGAGAAGACCAGGTACGGTGGCCATAGCAAACCTTGCATGTTCAGGTGATGCATTAAGATGTGAACAGAAATAGCTTTCCTCTTTTGAAAAAAAAAAAGCAAAGATAGCTACTGTGTATGAGTTATGGTATCATCTAAAAGAATTTCCTAATGTTATTGCTATTACTACATCTATCCTGAGCAGAAAACCAGATTTTGAAATTACCTTAGCTTGAAAATAAAGATAAGAAATACGTTAGGGAATGGAGGGAGAAAATAATCTACTTTCCTTTCTGTCCATTATATAGCGATAAATCTACCTGTTTTCTTTATGAAAAGCCTCCTCCAGGTTGGAAAATTTGATCAGCATATTTGAAACAGATTATATAGTGGTCAAAAATAATATTATTTCGTGTTACATTAAGAAGACTTCATCCTGAAGGTGTTAGGGAGTCATTTAACGTTTTAGGAGGAAAATTGATAAGATTTAAAAGATAACCCTGGGGCTGGCCCTGGTGGCTCAGCAGGCAGAGTTCTCAACTACCATGCCAGAGATCCGGGGTCATTCCCTGATGCCTGCCCATGCCAAATAAAAGGTAACAGGCAGCAGTGTGAAAAAATAGGGAGGATAATGAAAGGCTATTTTGGGTAAGAATTCAAAGGGAAATTTAAAGAGAAATAGAAAGGATTGGATGAAGGTATTAACAAGGGAGTTGGAGAAGTATTGAGAAATATTTATATGCTAGAATAAAAAAAATTCAATAATTAATTGGATTAAAGAAGGGTGAAAGAAGAAGCAGCGTTTTATAGATTTTGGATGAACATTTGTAACACAAGAGGAGAACTAGGTTTGTAGGCAAACAACTCCACTTTTAGACATTATGAAATGTTGAAATGGAAATTGAGCTCTCTCCTATTAATATTCTTTTTAACAATAACAGCAAAGAATTATTATTTTCTTCTAAGGAACATTGAACCTCTGCTGTAAACTGCTATTAAAAAGGGAATTTACTCACAAATTTCATCCTATAAGTATTCCCTTCATTATGACTCACTGAACTCATAAATAACCTTGCCAAGATATAAAATGTGTGATTAACCCTGCTAAATAATCTCATAGACTGTCATAGAAAAATAGATGAAAATAAAGAAAGTAATAAAATTACCCATAGTGGAAATAAAGAGATACAATAATTGGTTTCTGATAAGGAACCAAATCACCTTCTAAGTTTTGTAACCTATCTTTTAGGTAACTTATCAATCAAAGAAATGAAAACTGTTGCCTGATTTTCTCATGGCTACAACATAAATTTTTTACCCCTTTAGCAATATTCTTATCATAAAGAAGAATGTGGATTTCCTACATTTCAAATTTCTAAATGAGAAGGTACTTTTAATAAAATTTGCTCTTTTTAAGTTTTGTGGTTGCATGAAAGTCACCTGGACTTTTGAACCACTATTGTATGAACCACATTTTGGTAAATTCTACTAAATTTAAACATATATAAGTAATCAGATGGATTATTTGCAGTAGCAAAACCTTCAAGTAACATCTTTAGGACTTCAAATATATTTATTCTCAGATGACATTGATCTCAAGAATTTTTGTTGTGCAAATACATTTCAAAGATAAAGTACAGTTTGGAGTATTGTTCAAAAAGCATTTAACATTGTTTTAAAGACTTTACTGGCTATTGGAGACAACAGTATAGAACGGAGTAATGGTTGTTCCCTTTATATATGAATGTTTTGATAGTATGATTACTTATTTCTATGAGAGTACCCAGTGTGGGAGCTATATAATTAAACCCTCCAGGAAAGAGTGAGGTTGAAGCTGAGACAGGACAAATGAATCGAGACAGCAGAAGAAATGTGAAGTTGAGTTTAGCTCCAAGTGGGGGAAATATACACAAACTCAGTGTGAATATGGTGTATTCAAGCAAGGAAAGAGTTCAGCATGGGTAGGGCTTAGACAATGAAGAAAAGGGAATAAAGGGCCCAGAGGAAAAGCATGAGTTAGTTTTAGATATCAGAGGTCTTCTAAAACAAGTGGGTTTTGATCTCGATCACAAGTGCAATGGAAAGTTATCCAAAAATTTCAAGCAGGGATTTTCGCATTTGCATAGCAATAAAATAGCTGTCTGCAATGTGGAATTTTGCCACAAGCAAAATTGGAGACAGAGTCTAGTATGGGAATTCTTTTAAGTGTATAGAAAAGAGAAAATAGTGGCAGAAATGCTGTAGAGACAAGTGAAAGAATTAAATCAAACAGAACTCAAATGTGAAAATTTAAAACTTCAAATATGTGGAACCATTAAAATAGTTGTAAGCTATAAAGCTGGTATTTTTCTTCTCGTCCTCTGTCTGTAAGCATAAAATGAACAAATTCTTTCATAAAAGATTGTAAACATAAGTTAAACATTGAAAACAGTAAAGTATTCCTGAAACTCATTCCCACCACAGAAAGAAAAATCTCTTAAGAAAACTAACCTATCAAATTGTTTCTCTAATATTGAAAAAGAAAAAACATTTCTATGAATTTCTATGTTTTTCTGTGAAAAACATTCTATGACAAAACATGTACTCTAGCTTGGCAGTTTCCGAAAACGTTAAACATAGAATTATTGTAAGACCCATCAGTTCCATCCCTGGCTTTATAAAAATAAAAATTCAAAGCAGGTACTAAACCAATACACTTACATTTATATTCACAACAGCACAATTCTCAGTAGTTAGCTGGTGGAAACAGCCTAAATGTCCATCATGAACAAACAAAATGTGTCATATACATACAATGAATATTAGTAAACCATAAAAAGGAATGGAATGGATTAATGATTTATGCTAAAATGTGGAGAAACTTGAAAACATTAAGAGAAAGAAGCCAGACATAGAAGATGTCATAATATATGATTCTGTTTATATGAACTATCTAGAATAGATGAATCTATAGAAACAGAAGCAGATTAGTCGTTTCCAGGACTTCAGTGTGATGCGGATGGATATAGCACGTGCCTAATGAGTATTGGGTTTTCTCTGGAGGTGATGAAAATATTTTGGAACTAGATAGGTTGTAGTGGATGTACAACCTGGAGTATCTACTAAACACCACTGAATTATTCACTTTAAAACGGCTTATTCTGTATTGTGTGAATTTCATCTTAATACATTTTTTATAACTTCTAATCACTGGATATGTAAATGAGAGAAGTTCCTTATATTATTAAAGATGTATGGCAACAACAGAAATTTTGACAAAAATAAAACTCCAAGCTCAAAAGGTTTCACAGGACCATTCTAGTCAAACCGTTAAGTAAGACATATTATCAATATTATCCAAAATTTTTGAGCAATAGAGGAAGTTTAAAGCCATCCCAACTCATATCATAAAGCCAGTGTAACTTTACATCAAATCTAACAAGGATATTAAAAGAAGGTAAAGTTAAAGACCAATTTCCCTCATGAATATAAACAAAGAAAAGCTTTAATAAAATACTAACAAGTTGAATCAAGTAATATAGGAGTAAACAGGTTTTACCTCAGGAACACTATGTGACTTGGAAACGTACCATGAAATTACTATAACCATGACCACATGGTTTTGGCATAAAGATAGCAAATAGATCAACAGGGCTGAATAAACAGAATTATGTCCATGCTTTTATATCATAATTTTTTACAAAAGTTCTAAAACAATGCAATGGGTAAAGGGAAGAGGTTTGCACAAATGGGCTTAGAGATATCTGTATATACCTATGGAAATAAATGAACCTGTAATTTTCAGAAATTGACTCAGATGTACCATGGCACTAACCCTAAAAGCTAAAAGTGTAAACCCTTCAAAATTATAAAAAGGAAAACATCTTCATTTCCTGGAGCCAGGTAAAATTCCCAAGACAGAAAGCAACAACCATGTAAGAAAAAAAGAGATAAATTGAAATTGTACTTTATTAAAGTTAAAAACTTCGGCTCATTGAAAGGTATCAATAAGAAAATGTCAAGATATAGTATTTGCAAAATGCATAAACAATTTTTCTATATTTAAACAACAGGATATTATTGAGCAATTAAGAAATTGCTAATATATAATCACTCAAATGAATCTCATACACATTATCTAATCATAGAAACCAGGCACATAAATGGAAAATTGTATTGCTTCATTTATATGAAGTTCTGGAAAATAATAAAATAATTTGTTATTGAAAAAAGATTTGAAAGGTGCAAGGATGTAATTGAATTGAGTAGGAAATACACACTCAAACACACACACACACTCTCTAAGAGGATTATTGCATCCACCTTTCCACTTGACTATTTTCAGTCAAATTGTGTATGAGATTTATGTTTTATAACATATGCAAATTTACTTCACAAATAGAACTGCAAGCAATGAAATATAATAAGACCTATATTATAGGGCATTGTGGAAATTAAATTATTTATTATACATAAAACATTTGGTAGAGTGGCCAAAACATAGGAAACATGATGAATTTTAACCAGAAGAGTAAGGAATAACTTATTTACAGTTTCAAGCTTTTGGCTTAATCTTAGAATTAAGTGAAAAAAATATATATATGTATTCTCTGAAGGACAGAGGAGTCAGCAAAAACTACACCAAAGGAAACCCATCTAAAAATTCAAGTCAAAAAAGGTCAATAGCATAATTCTCTTAGGCTGGGTCTATTTCCTGACTCTCTTTGTAGTCCATTCCCTACTCAAGGCTATTTTTTTTTAATACTAAATGCATTATTAATGATTCATTACCCCCAAATAAGAGGACTTACTTGTTCTACAATAATATGGTCAGATGAATCCCAATTTTATGCTTTCCTATACAAATCATTGCATTGTTTAACTATTTCTGAATGTTCTTTTTGTATAATTGATATACTAGAGCAATATTTTAAAAATCAAAATACATTTGCATATCTCCATTTCAGAATGTCTTGGTTTATCCAGTAACAGGTCTGCAGTTTTCAATATATGCCGTATATAGATGTCTTTTTAAAAGGACACATATAAAAGGAATTGTGTTATTAGATGATTTTTACCTTAAATTATATGGAAACTGTGTCAGAAGGAACACAGCTGCAAATTGTAAAGGTGAAAAGTATATTAAAAAGTAGGATGATAAAAATAAAATTACTTTTTGTGGAAGTAGGGTATACTGTGTCTTAACCAATTACTAATTTAGTAACTAAGAAAGTAATTTTATTTTTAACTTTACGAATTGCCACCTTCTTATAGTGGAAAAAAATGCCCTTTTATTGCTTTCCCATATCATCTTTTATGTATAGAACTTCTGAAAAGCCTACTGTGAAGTAAATCTGCCTATGGAAAGCCTCTACAAAATACTCTTACACATTTGCATTATTAGAAAAATCAGAAGTATTGCTCTTGCATGAAATAGTGTACTTTATTGCCACTTCTAATAAAAAAAATGAAATGGAAAGGAAAAAGCTTAAGGAAAAGAGATTTAATTCACATAAAACTACTGGGCACATAAAACAATGAAATCCTCTAAATTTGACAAAGTGTTTTTAACTTCATTAGTCCCATTCCAACAAATTCAATACCTAGCAGATTCTAAATAAGAAAAAAAAATACTATTATCAGTAAGAATTAGTCATTTATAGTCTCTTCAAGACAGAGTTCCATTAAACAGGTGGAAAATTACTAATGAATTTTCGGCAGATTATCAACATCCACTCTATAGTAAAGGTTTAAAATTAATTAAAGAAATGGCAAATATTTTAGTCTCAAATATAATTTTGCAAAAATGTTTTATCTTTTGCCAAAACTGAACAAAAAAGTAAAAATACAAAAATCAGTGCTGTAAGGATCATCAAGTATTGTTAGTGAAGGAGAAAAGATTGAAAATCTATGGGTAGTGAAATGAGGATGCTGGGAGGGTGGGAGAGAGTTGATGTGCAGTGTGGCAAAAGGACTGAAAAAAATCTCCTAAGGAAAAATTGTTGGGGTAAAGAGGATCAAAAAGTGTTGTAAAGGTAAAGGGGCTCCACACAAAAGCACCATGAGTCCGTGAGTCCAGCTAAGCACACTTATAAATTTGCCAAAGTTATTTTTCCTTTAAATGGAGTGAGATATGCATTAAAGAAAGCGCTTAAGTGGCTCAAGAGAAATAAGTTTGAGAAATGTAAACACTAGTCCCATGATTACCAGTGTTTCTTCAATTGACACCTCAGTCCTGGCTTTACTCCTGTGGCTGTATCATTGTCCTCTACATGTCTCTGTTGTTATGGGAGCTATTGGATGGTCTACAGGAGACTAATCTCTTCAAATAATCATTTGCAGGTAACAGCTGCTCTAGCAACTCAAACAGCTGTGAAAAGCATGAACAATTGTCATCAAGCTGGGGTAATGAGAGTTTATAGCAATATTCTGGAGAGTTACCAGCTGCGTCTTTGGGTGTCACGTGTTTCTCAAGTTTTCTAATATCGCTTCATCACCAACAATTTTCTATCATTTTATGTCATTTATAAGATGCTCATTACTATGAATTCCTCTGAATTATGATTTTTTAAAAATTTTTATTGTCTGAGAATTGCAAAGCAGTGGAACATTCTGTATTTTTCTAGTTTTCCTCCCTTCTCAAAGACAACGTTTCTAAATATATAATCAAGATACTATTTTCAATGCATAATGTTGAATGAGTTTATTACATGACTTAGACTCACATTATACATATATTGTCATATACACACATGTATATAGAATACTATCTTAGTCCATTATACATTTCTTATAATCACACATACTCAAAAAGCAAAAAATTTGGCAGGGGTAGCTTCTTTCAGACCTCCTTATCTTTCATTTACTTTTCCCTCATCATAGATATTGGCAGCTTTCTGATCTCTTATGCACATATTCACATCTAATTACTCACTTTAGTTGCACTTGCAATATTTTTGCTAAATTCCTTTAAACCCAAAACTTGTATTTTCTAACTTTCATTCAAAGTCAGTAGAAACATGGCAGCAGCAGCAGCAGCTTGCATCTATTTAGTCTTGCCTGAGTCACAATGACAAGCCCTGTATTAGGTCAAGCATTTGGATTTTGTGTGTCTTGCATTGCATTAGTAGTCGACATAAATGACTATCATTCTGCATCACTTTGCAAGGTGAGAGGAATAAATAGAGCATCACATTGTGGTTCAATTACAGCCTCTCTGGGGCCCTTGCAGTTGTCACATGTAAAGTACATTATAGTAATAAAACTTAATGGCATATGGTACAGAACATTTTTCAGTAGAAAAGGACACTGTTTTCTGCAGCAAACGATGTAAAGCAGCATTATGATTACTCAAAGATAAATGAGAATCTGGTAGCCATTTGGGTGTCACATTTTTATATTCCAGGAAAACTTACCTTCAGTTTCTAATATTGAATACAATATTCTGTTAGTTTCTGGAGTATTATTAGTGAAGGAGAAAAGACTGAAAATCTGTGGGTAGTGAAATGAGGATGCTGGGAGGGTGAGAGAGGGTTGATGTGCAGCAAAAGGACTAAAGGCAAAAGGACTAAAAAAAAATCTCCTAAGGAAAAATTGTTGGGGTAAAGAGGATCAAAAAGTATTGTAAAGAACGGGGAAAAATTCAACTTCCCCAAGTTGAATTCTTGATTAAAAAAAAAAAGTATTGTAAAGGTAAAGGGCACCGCACAAAAGCATCATTAGCAAAACTCCCTCTCTGTTGATCTGCAAAAATGTTTATTTTACGATTTTTGTGGAACATTAATCAACATTAATTGAACACCTTTTTTTTAAAACAAGAAGATATTGGGGCTTAATGATTTTGCCATCTGTCATTCAGTAACTAAGGTTCTATCCACACCAGAAGAGATCAGACCTAATAATAACATTCATAGCACTCATATATTAGGTGAGAAATAGAGAAAACTACAGTGTTGGATATCACCAGAGGAGCTAATTAAGCTAATAACTAAGTGCAATGAAGAAAAAAAACTAAATTGTCACTGTTTACATACAATCAGAGGGGAAAATATACAAAGTCAAATCAAATTAAAAGTAATTTATGGGGTGGTATGAGGGTGGCTCAGTAGGCAGAATTCTTGCCTGCCGTACCAGAGTCCCAGGTTTCATTCCTGGTGCCTGCCCTTGAAAATAAAAAAGTAATTTATACTTGAAATTTTGTGGGGGTTATGTCTTAGTGATTCAAGGTACAATTAATTTTATTCTACTGTTTCAGGTTATTTGTTAGGTGAGTAAATGTCACTGCAATAACATTTTAGTTTCAGCGAAAAACTGAGTTGTTTGCCTTATTGAATATCTATCATAGAAGGTATCTTTAACTTTTTATCAGAAGTATCATCATCATTCCCAGTTTTCAAGGAAGGCTATACTCTTATTTGCTAATTATCACAGGACAATTTTCATAAGCATCTTTTTATAAACCCCTTTGCATTTTCAAAAGAAAAAAAATGTAATTCAAATATAGCTTCTATCCCAGGCACTTGTCACTACATCTTTCCAGTTATCATATCATTATGCTGCATCATTCACCAGGAAGTATTACATGTTAAATTGAGTGATTTCCTACAATGACAATGTTCTAATCTCCACTAAAAGTTTAAAAGACGCACAGCTATATTTAACTGGAGAAGTTGCCATTGATAGTTTTATAGATTTTTTTCTCCCAGCTGCAATGAAGGTGCAGCCATTTTTGCCAAGACTATCATATATTATAAAAGAACACTGCTTCGATTAATTCAATTTCCAATAGAAGGAGTTGGAAATAAAATTACTTGAACATGGTATGTTTTAGTCAGTCAAGAGAAAAATTGACTTAAAACTCAAATCTAAAATTGTCTTTCTATTTAAGATAAAAGTAATCAAATGATGGCAGGTATTGTGAAATTTTATGTCCATTTAGAAACCAAAATATTATGTCTTCAGCATGGAATTAGAGTCCCCATGACAATGCTGCATTCAGAATTAGACAAAATCTATGCTGTCTCTATATTCATAATTAATAAAAGGTGAGGGAATATATTTACCTATTCCTCTATATTCAGAATGTCATATATATTCATTCCACCAGTATTTATGGAGCACCTTCATAGGTGCTAAAGAATTTTCATTTTTTAAATTAGACTTAAGATTTGATTTCTATGTGTTAAAACCAATTCAGAGGGACATGTTCATTATTTTATGTAGGTATGCTAAAACTCAGAGAACAGAGGGCAGTGTCAGCTAGAGGAAACCGAAAAAAAATGGGTGAACTGAAACTTCTGAAAGACTGCTTATGGCTAGTATGAACATCAGTAGAAACAGTAGAAAGATAAAACATTGTGGGTTAGGCCATAACAGAAACAATTACATGAGTTGGGAATTCATATGGTACATTAAGGGGGGAAATGAGGACTATTGCTTTTCTGAAGTGGAGAATTTGCACTACAGAGCAGTGAGAAATGGGGTGGGAAAAGATTCCGGCACACAATAAAAGGATAGAAATGTTGGAGTTAAGTAAGGCAGAGAAATCCATTATTTCCTATGTGATGAGCAAATACTTTGAAATACAGCATATAAATTTCATTGGATATACATTGTAAAAATTTTTCCATATCTATTTTTTCACATGCAAAACAGTGTAGCTATATATGGAGAAAAGCAATATGATGGTCAATTTCATGTGTCAACTTGGCTAGGCTATGATACCTAGATGTTAGGTCAAGTAATGGCTTGCTTATTACTGTTCAGGTCTTTCAAAGATAAGATTTCCATCAATAACCGATTTATTGATCATATTGATTATAGACAAAGGAGATTTCACTCAGCAATGTGGGGAATCTCCTCAATCAGATGGAAATCTTAAATGCCAGAATTGAAAATTTCAGAAGTCAAAGTACTTTCTACCTCAACTTCACCATTGGCTTTTGCTGGAATTTCCAGCCAGCCATTTTCACATTGGGAATTTGAACTGAGGATGCCAGCACCGCCTTTACCAGAGTTTCTTGCTTGTGGCCAACCCTACATAGTTTAAACTCACCAGCTCCCATGATTTCATGAGCTACTTCTTTGTAATAAATTATCTTCTTTGGGGAGATCCTTCAATGACAGTGCTAAGTTATATCCTCCCAGTGGGAAGAACTTCAAACAATGCAACTAATTGTTCAGTTTCCTTGAAAACAGAAATGGGCAGAGATGCATTTGTACACCAATGCATGGAGTGTGTGAGATGTGTTGGCTGGATGGTCAGGGAATTGGAAGGAACATGATTGGGAAATTGGTTAGAAAGATAACAAGAAATGTATAAGTTGTATGGATAAACTTTTCTGAATGGGCAAAAAAATATGAAGTTATATCCCATGTGAATCCTCACAAAAGGGTGAACTCAGCAAATGAGGATTTTAATAATCAAGTGGATAGGACACTCCTTCTATATATACCCATCAACATCTTTCCCTATAGAAACAGCCAACACTCATTCTCTGATATAGCACCATTCCTAGAAGTGCTTAGGCAGAAATATGAGGACAGGATGGTTAAATTAGACCATTAACATTATAGGAGTGGTATGTTTTGTTACTTACTCTGGGTATAGATATGCATTTCTTGTATGCAGTGCTTCTAAAAAATATATGCCACCATTCATGGATTTTCAGAATGACTTATCCATCATCAACGTAATCTATACAGATTGTTTCTGATCAAGAAATTAACTTTGCAGCAAATGAAGTGCAGGAGTGGACCCAGTTTCATGGAATTTATTGGCCTTACCATGTTCTGCATCTTCCTGAAGTAGTTGTGTTGACTAGAATAGGGGATCTCCTTTCACAGACTCAATTACAGTGCTAATTGGGTGGCAATATCATGCAGAGCTGGGGAGATGTTGTCCATGTGGCTGGGTATATGTTCTAAATAAGCATCCAATGTGTGATGCTATTTCTTCCGAGGCCAGGGTTCTCTGGTTCAGAACTCAAGGTATGGAAATGAAGGTGACACCAATCACTATTACCCCTGGTTATCTACTCACATAATTATTGCATCCTGTCCACACAGCTTTATGCTCTGCTGGTTGAAAAGTCTTAAACTAGCAAAATGGAGGAGTATTTTCACTAGGAGACAGAACTATGATTCCATTAAATTGGAAGTTAAGACTGTCACTTGGTCACTTCAGGTTGCTTGTGCCTCTGAATCAATAGGCAGAGAAGGGAGTTACTTTGCTGGCTGGGGTGATTGACCCGGATATTCAAAGGGAAATTTGCTGCTGCAAATGAATATAAGGAAGAGTACGTAAAAAATACAAGACATTCTTTAGGATATCTCTTAGTACTACCATGCCCTGTGATTAAATTCAATGGAAAACTGCAACAAGGTAATCCAGGCAAGATCACCCAGATATTTCAGAAACAACCCAGATATTTCAGGAATAATGTTTGGTTACCCCACCTGGCAAAGTACCACAACCATCTTCAATGCTCTCTGTATGAAATAATCATATGGAATGGTCAGTCAAAGAAGGTAGTTTTACAAGCATGTTACCTATTGCAGACACAAGCACCATATTTGTTATGAGCATTTCTTCCTCCATATTTTTTATGAATATGTTTTTGCATGTGTGCATATGTGTATGCATGTGTGTATGTAGAGAGAGATGGCAAATATCTTTATTTTCTTCCATCTCTTATTCCTTTTTGATACTATATAAATTGTAATAACTTTGTATCATAGTATTTAAGTTGCAGGATATTAAGGATAAGAGTGAATATTAGCATCTAAAAACTTTCATCCTCTTAGATTGTAAATGGGGCAGTTGTAGTGTGTTAGGTGAAAATATGACAGTGGTATTGTCTTCATTTGGAGATTATCTATGGTTTAAGGTACTAAGATGTGTATGGGTATCAAATACTAAGATGTATATGGGTATTATCTCACAAGGGATGGATTGTGAGCATTAATTTCATGAATCATTTGGCTAGGTTATGACATCTAGTTGTTTGGTTAAGCCCTGGCCTGCTATTTATTGTGAAGGACTTGCATTTATAATTGTAGGTTGCATCTACAGTCAACAAGGAAGATTGTCCCAAACAATGGAGGATCTCCTCATCTAATCCATTGGAGATCTTAAAAGCCAGAGCTGAGGATTTCAGAAGTTAGTGGAGGAACTTGGAATCAACTTCAGCATTGACTTTCCCAATAATTTCCACCCAGCCAGCTTCTCTTGGGAGAATTTGAATTAAGGACTCTGTCAACACCTTATTGGAGTTTCCAACTTATTGCCTGCCCTTTAGAGTTCAGAATTCAGACTTGCCAGCCCCCATGGTTGCTTGAGTCAGTTCTTATTATCAATCTCTTTCTCTCTCTCTCCCTCTCTCTTCTCTTTGGTTGGCTCTACTTCTCTGGAAAACCCTGACTAATATAGGAACAATTTGATGGATAAGACCCTAGAACTTTAGGTTCTGTATTCATTTCCTTTACTCCCAACTCAAAAGAATATTTGGCATGCTGGTAACTGAATTGCTTTTAAGTGAAAAAAAAATGATGTTTTTGGTTGTTTCTTTGTTTTGTTTTCTCATCAGCACTTCAATCATGGTAATAACTTCCAATAGCAGAGGGAAATAAGTGCTATGGAAATTTGAGCATCAAGATAATGAGGGACATCATTAAAAGTAGAGCTCTATTTGTAGAAAGAGTAGATTCTTCTATCTTTGCATAAGTGGGAGAAAAAAGTCTCATGGTGAGAAAGTCTTCATTACTTTTTCCTTTATCTTTCCTGTTTCCTAAATCTTCTGGTGAGTTATTATTTCCTTATCAACGATTTTTGCATAAAATGCATTTAAAAAATTAAAAATGGAAAAGTTGAAAATTAAAAGTCTGAAGGGAAGTGATACAGTCAAATTTAAAAGTGAAGAATAAACACTCCATTATATATTGAAATAATATCATTTCAATTTTAGTTATTTGATATTCTGGGTATATAATGAAATAGATTATGTAGTTATTAGACAGTATATTTCAAATTAAATTAAAACTATTTTCTAGGAAATTTACATCATTGCATTTAAGAGGCATCATTTTTTATTTTAATAAATAACATTTATCTATTCACAAATAATTTATGATCGTTTTCTCTGACACTTTAAGTCATGCTCCTCATTAAAAGAAACTTTACGATGTGAAAGATTAGGAAATGTTTATAATGTGAAATATTTTTGTTGTGTTAACTGTAACTTAAAAGGATTTTTATTTTTGAAAGCTAGCATTATCTAAATTATGAAGTTAAGTATATATTTATGACACCATAGACCAAAGTATATTATTTAATAAATTATGCTTTAATATCATGCACACGATTCTCTTTAAAACACCAGTCTACTGAAATGTTGAGATGTTTATTTTAATGGTCTTTGAAGTTGTTATTAGCTACTATAAAAAATTACTCATAATTCCACATGCAGTACTAAGAAAACATTATTTCAGAGGAAGAATTTCCAAAATGATTTCTTATTGCTTGGATATCTAAAGTCTTTGTTTTTATTTTATTCAGAAGTATTTCTTTTTAGATTTCAAAAGCACTGGAATTTTTAAAAATCTGCGCTGACTACTTAAGCATTCTGACACCCAAGAGAAGTAAAAAAGCAGTTTAAGATTCCCCATCTAAATGAGTAGACATCTCATTAATAGGTATTATGGCCAGGCATTAGTAAATTGAGTAAAAATGTTGGAGAAAATAAGAAATAAAAGAAATTATTTGAGTATATTGGGAAATGGCTTCAAAGACCCAGAAAAAATATCCATATTTATAATAAATCAGAAACTTATTCAATAAAAACAAATCACATATATATCTAGGCACCAATAACTTAAGAAACAAAGACACTCCTTAATAAATTCATTGTGTATGTAATACTGTCTGTGCACTGGTTTTACAAAAATTTATTTCACTAAATGAGAAACAATACCTGATAATAAAATATGCTCCATTTTAGTATATAATGAACTTTTCCTCTGCGATGAAACCATAGAGGTTTTGAATTCTCAATTGTAACACTGATTTATTTATTGCTTTGAGTGTTTCTTTTTTTGGGGTGGGGGGGTGGGGTGTATGGTCCAAGAATCCAACCCGGGTCTCCTGCGTGGAAGGCGAGCATTCTACCACTGAGCCACCCTGCACCTCTGCAGTGGTTTTTTTTTTCACATGGGCAGGCACCGGGAACCGAACCCGGGTCCTCGGGCACAGCAGGCAAGCGTTCTTACCTGCCGAGCCACCGTGGCCCTGCAGTGTTTTTTAAAATGAAAATAGTTGCCAACATTTCTCTGCCTTTAATAAGTAACAATGAAATGTGGGTGAAGATTTTAATGCCTATCTTGAAATTGAAAGTATAATGCCTTCATTGTATATTAAAAATTGTAAAAAGAATTAGTTTTCTTGCCTAGATATGCTTCCTGTGTTTCTACTAATAAAATTCAGCTATTTTTTCTTAAAATGTAGTATGTACTTTTTTAAAAATGCACTTAAACCAATTGAAATTATTTAATATTCAATGCGCAAAAAGTAGGTATATAGTAATGTGGACCAGTGTGTTGACAAAGGTTATTATTTATGTAGCCTTTATGATGTTGCAAATATAAATTTAAAAAACAAAAAGCTATAGTTAAATTTTTCCCCTCTTCATTTTTTAAAACTTGCTTGACTATCTAGAGCTGGGCTGCCCAATATGGTATAAATGAGTCAATTTGGGAATTTTTAATTTAAATTAAAATTAAAAAAATACAAAATTCAATTTCTTAGTTACACTGGCTACACTTCAAGTGCATAGTAGCAAATTATAGAATACAGAGCCTTGCCTCTCACTATTTTGCATATTTTTCTTTTTATAATGTCTATCTGCCTCCCTCCTTTTATTTAAATCTTACCTTCATATAAAGATATTTACTTAAATTTATTCATGTTCTATGAATGCTAAACAAGCTACTAAAGTTTACAGAGATTACTGCTTAATATAAACTCAGGAACTGCTTTGTAGTATATTTATTCTATAATTTATTCTATGATTAACAATTGACTGCTCTTTCCAAGGCATTGGCCCTGGAGTCAAACCTGGATTCAACCCTGGCTCAGCTATTCTTAAATCTGGCAGTCTTGTACAATTTATGCACTCCCACTGTGTCTAATCTGTGAAATGAGGAAAATTATGACATACTAATTTAAAAATTATATTGCTTAAATTAGATAATCTTAAAGTTTTCAACATACAGTGAAACCTCATGCTTTCCATCAACCACTTTTCCCTTGTTAGGAGTAGCCAAATTTTTATTGGGAAATCCTTTCCTGAATAGACATAGCCCATTTATGTTAAAGGCAGCTGGCCAGTTCCCAGCAAGGGTGGGCTGTTAGGTTCAAATTGTTTTTCTGGATATGTCAATCTTTCGGAAATGGGCATGTGACCCAACTGAGCAAATCAGGGTGAATCAGTATTCTTGCTTTGGATGCTGGGACAACATATTTCTCTCACCTTTTAGGTGAATGAAGGAAACATACCTTTTTTAGTGGTTAATGGCCACTTAGGAATCACAACTGGAACCAGTATTAGGATGAAGTTGACACTATAGAACTCAGAAAATAGAAATGAGAAGAAATTGGGACTTAATAACATTTGTAAGCAACTGGATCTTGTAACCCTTTCCATGTTTTTTCCATCTGAATTTTGTTTTCTGTTACTTACCACATAAACATCCCCGACCGAGTAAATAATTTATCCCCCAAATGAGTTATTTGAATCATGGAAGGCAGGGAACTTGTTTTAATTTAAAATCCACAGTGCTCATAGGATACCTCACATATAGTAGACATTTAACTGTATGTTAATTTAACAATATTTAAAATAATTGTATTATGAAATACCTATAGATTAGCCCACTACATAATCAATACAATAATCATTTTCATAACACATAAAGATGGTAAGAAATAAGAAAAAACATTTTGTTTGACTGAGAACATATTGTGGAGGGTTTGGCTTTAACAAAAGTCGAGCCATAATTATTCAATCTTAAAGATCCCATTTAAATTATATAATCTGTACAAATTAAAAGAACAGCTTTTGTATTCAGTCAAATTTTCTAAACTTTTGCATATATTTCTTCATTATTGTTCTTGAAGTTAATTTTTGTCAACTTTGCATGTGAAAGATTAAACACATTCCAAAAGGAGGAAGTAAATTTGCTCAAAGTCACATAGTTAGCTGGTACCAAAGGAATAAATAGTATTTCCTTCTCTGATTCTAATACACTTTCCACCATGCAATATGACATGATTCTCATTTATCAGCATTTTGGGGTATCTTTTATTGTTATGCATTATGCTATGATTTATAGATATAAGTATACAAAATAATCAGAGTACTATTCTTCAAAGATATGAGTAGTATTATATGTTTAAAAACTGACAATCGTATCTATTTTTATGTCATAGGCCTATAATCAAAGGACTACATGTACATTTTTAAATTGGTACTTTATATATTTTTTTCTCTTAAGACTGAGCTAGCATTCCATATTTTCATGTTTTGAGTCCATGTGAGAGGCATGTAATTAACAACCAAGGAAATAACCATTAAAATATGGAATCCACTGGTTTGATTTTTAGGATTAATGTTTTAGTAACAACATGTAGGGGACATGGAAAAGAATTAAGAAACATCATTTTAAGAGCCCTCTAACATGGCATATAATTCTGTCTCATATAATTGAATTTGCAACCATAACGATGCTGTGTATTATGTGAATAAATAAGTTATCTAAAATAAAGTTTCATTTTTATGAAATGAATCTGGGAACTGCTTGTTAAATGCTTTTATTTTTACCTACTTTTTTCTTAACTCTGGTGCCATATGTGAATTACCTAGCCTGTTAATTTCTAGAAAAAATATTTGAATGCATCCAATCAAAATTATATTAGGGAATAGTCAATATAATAGCTTATATATATAGCAAATTATTTTATTGCAAAAATGTAGAACAAGGAACAAAATTTATAATAATTTTAAAAGGTGGCTCTCAAAGATTCATTATATTTAACTTATTGACTATTAGTAGGTTACGGCATGATTACACTAGAATAGCCACTTTTATAGCACAAATCTTTTTTTAATATCCCTGGGAATATAATTGTCAAATTTGATCTAATGTTAGTAATTCACACCATGAGGAAAAAGACATGTTTTAGAACTTTAATATTACCCTTTAAAATTAAAATCTAATATACTCTCTACAGTTTTAAACAGTATGTAGTTTTACCAAAGTTAAAATCCACATATAATCCCATTTTACATTACAATATTGAAAAAAATTTAATTTAAGTATATATCTTCTATGTTTTTGTAATTTCTTCCTCTTGCTGCCCCAGGTCATTTATTCTTGTCTCAACTCTTCTTCAATTGTTCTTTGTAATTTTTAGTTCACAAAACGCATTTGCTTTTTAAAATTCCAGAAAATCTTTCTTGCTGAACTGAATCTCCTGAAATACTCTTTATATCCTTCTTCTTCTTCTTATTATTATTAGTAGTAGTAGTAGTTATTGTTATTATTATTTTGTTCAAGTTATCTTTGGTGTCATACAGTAGTTTGTCCTATTTGTGTAAGAGCCTTTGATATATACATATATTCTTTGTACTCTCTTTCTCTGACCTGGAAGACACCCATAAGTGTGCTGCCATTTTCCTTAGCCTCAGGTTTGGTCGTTGGAATATCTTAAATCAGGGGTCAGCAAACTAATAACCAATGGCCATATATGGTCTGCAACCCATTTTTATATATGCTGCAAGCTAGGAATTTTTACATGTTTAAATGCTTGGAAAATTATTTTTGTGATGTGAAAATTAAATGAAATTTAAATTCCAGTAATCATAGGTAAACTTTATTGGAACATAGCCACACTTATTTATTTATATATTATCTGTAGCTACTTTTTGCTCTGTGGTGACAGAGATGAATAGTTAGTTGCAACAGAGCTGTAGAGAACATGAAGCCTAACATATTTACTAACTGGCCTTTTCAAAAAAAGTTTGCTGACCCTGTATTAAACTGTGACAAAATATAGTGAGAATAACTCTTCCTGTTAGGTTGCAATTTCTCAGCCTTCAATTTATGGACTGGAATTCTCCTAGCTTCAAGAGGAGAAAATACAACTCTCCTGTTAAGATCCCTATAATCTCCTGGGGGATTACCCAAGAAAAACTACCGCATTGTCTAGTTCAGGCTGTTTTCTCTGTAATGCCATTTGAGAAATGCAGATTAAAAAAAAAAGATTTAATTTTTCTTGTAGTTTGCCTTCTTTCTAGATTCTTATTCCAATTTTTAATCTTTTTGAACTTTTTTATTGTATAGTATAACATATATACAAAGCAAAGAAATAAAAAATCAGTCTTCAACAAATAGTTACAGGACAGATCCCAGAATTTTTCATGGGCTATCATATGATCCTCTCAGATTTTTCCTTCTAGCTGCTCCAGAATATAGGAAGCTAGAGAGCTTAAATATTTTTTTTATCATCACAATGGACTCTCTTTCCTTCTTTTTTTTTTGGGGAAAATTAACATATATACAAAAAGGCTATAAATTTCAAAGTACAGCACCGCAATTAGTTGTAGAACATATTTCAGAGTTTGACATGGGTTACAATTTCACAATTTTAGGTTTTTACTTCTAACTGCTCTAAAATACTAGAGACTTAAAGAGATATCAATTTAATGATTCTGCATGCATGCTCATTTTTAAATTCTATCTTCTCTGTATAACTCCACTACCACCTTTGATCTTTCCATCCCTCTCTTTAGGGGTGTTTGGACTATGGCCATTCTAAATTTTTCATATTGAAAGTGTCTGTCACTAATATGGGGTAGGGAGATGGAACTATCTGATGTTCTGGAGAGGCTGGGCTAGGTTTCAGGACTTACCTGGATGGGGGACCCATCTGGAGGTTGTAGGTTTCTGGAAAGTTACTCTAGTGCCTGGAACCCTTGTGGAATCTTATAGATCACCCTATGTGTTCTTTAGGATTGGCTGGAATGGTCCTGGTTGGAGGTTGGCAGGTTATGATAGGTAGCAAGGTCAACCTGAAGCCTGCACAAGAGCAACCTCCAGAGTAGCCTCTCAACTCTATTTGAACTCTTTCTGCCACTGATACTTTATTAATTATACTTCTCTTTCCCATTTTGGTCAGGATAGAATTGTTGATCCCACAGTGCCAGATCTGGATTCATCCCTGGGAGTCTTTTTCCAAATTGCCAAGGAGAATTTCACCCTTGGATGTCATATCCCAAGAAGGGCAAAGGGCAATGATTTCACTTACAGAAGTGGGCTTAGAGAGACTGCAGCCACATCTGAGCAACAAAAGAGGTCTTCCAAAATTAACTCTTAGGCATGCCTAAAGATAGTCTAAGCTTCTCTACCTACATAAGCTTCACAAGAGTAAGCCTCATGATCGAGGGCATAGCCTATTGATTTGAGTGTCCCTAAAATTTGACAGAGAATCAGGGAATTCCCTGATGGTAAGTTTTAATAGTTCCATAGAACAAAAGAATATGGAGCTATTAAGCCTATTAAATCTTATTCCTATTTTAACATAGATTCTTTTGGATATTCTATGCAGAAAGTCATGTCCTACACAACAATGATGTTTTTCTTGGTCTTCATTTCTTGTTAAAATGGTTAGAATCTTCAGTGTAATACTGAATATAAGAGAAAGTTGGAATCTTTATCTTATTTCTGAAATTAATAGGAATGCTTCAACTCTTTTTTTGATGCAATTTTTTTGAGATATATTCAGATATCTTATAATCATCTAAAGTGTATAATCAATGGTTCCATGTAGGAGGGAGGATAGTGAATTTACCTACAGATTTGGCTTAGAGAGAGAGGCCGCATCCGAGCAACAGAAGAGGTTCTCTGGGGGTGACTCTTAGGAATAGTTATACATAGGCTTAGCTTCTCTTTGCAGGAATAAGTTTCATAGGAGTTAGCCCCAAGATTGAGGGCATGGCCTTTAAAATTAGAAGTTCTCAATGCTAGGAGAATATCAAATCTTCTCCAAGTAAGGAAGTTTAATACTTCCATATTTTCCCCAGTCCTTAAGGGGACTTTGCAAATACTTTTTTTAAATCTTCTGCCCAGAGTAGACACCACACTAACCTATATAAGCAAAAGAGATCTCATTCCCTACTCAAGTTTTCTTATAGTTGATGGTGTTTGAATAATCTGGCCATACCAGTTAGATAGTGTGCTAAAAAAAAAAAAATTTTGCATCAAATCAACATCTCTTCCTTTTTTAAAACACGGATGATATCATCCTTTACCTTGTATTCTAATTTATCGTAGCTCCAACTAGATCAGCTTCATTGAAAACTCTAATTAAGTCCAGTCTCCTTTTCAGCTTTTTTAACAGTTGCTGTGTGATAAAGATGGCTTTTTTTCCCCTTAAAGATGACTTTTATAGCTGCAGAACTCTAGCATTCAGTCATTTCAAGGAATGACAAGGTTATACACAAAGAACTATCTCAGAATTTAGAAATAATAGTTGCAACTCAAGAATAGACGTAAAAGCTTACAATCTAGAAACCTTTACAATAAACCTTCCCCTGATAATCTGTGCTCTTGAACTCAATTCTGAAAGTTTGCACATTATAATTAGTCCATATTAGTGAAGCATTATCATATCTGTATTTTCATTTCTGGCTTATTTCACTCAACACACTGTCCCCAAAGTTTATTCAGCTAGTTGCATGCCTCATAGCTTCATTCTTTCTTGCAGCCACTCGACATTCCATCTTATGTATGCAAACAGGTCGCCCTTCCATTCTTCAGTAGATGGTACCCTTAGACTGCCTCTATCCATTGCAAACTGTGAATGTGTCTCCATAAACATCAGTGTGCAAATGTCCAATCATGTCCCTGCTTTCAGTTCTTCCGAGTATAGACCTAACAACAGGGTTGCAGGATCATATGGCAACCCTATAGTTGACTTCCTGTGGAACCACCATGCTACCCACCAGAGGGGCTGCACCATTCTACATCCCTACTAACACTGAATAGGTAAATCCCTCTCACCACATTTTCTCCAGCATTTGTATCTTTCTGTTTATATTTAAACAGTTTTATTCACATCTGATACAATCCATCCTAAAATAACAATCAATCATCCCCAGAATAAATCACCTAGTGAGGCATTCACCATGGAAAATTTATATGAGGACATTTCCACTTCTTCCTCAAAGAAAGAAGAGAAAAAAATGAATAAAATGCATGGGTGGTTCAGTGGTAGGATGCTCACCTTACGATTGGGAGACCCAGGTTTGATTTCTGGACCATGCATCCCTCCCCACTCCAAAAAAAAAAAAAAAAAAAGAATAAAAAATGTAATGAAAAGGAGAAGCAACACAAGCAGCAAGAATCCTATACCCTCCCTTGTATCCCCTCTTATTGACATTCAGCATTGCTATTACCTTTGTAACATTTAATAAAAGCATATTACAATGTTCCTGATAACTATAGACCCTAGTTTGTATTGACTGTATTTTTCCATATATCATCCCATTTTCAACACTTTGCACTGAGGACATTTATTTGCTCTCCATCATGTAAAAGCATTCTTATATTTATACATTTAATCACTATCATTGTCCACTCTAGGTTTTGCTAAGTAATACAGTCCAGTCTTTATCTTCTATCTTTCCTTCTTTTAACATACATGACCCTAGTCTTCCTCTTTTAGCCACATGCACTCTCAGCTTTGTTCAGTGTACTTACAATATTGTGCTGCCATCAGATAGTGTTGTGCTATGTGTTTTCTGGATCTTTGAAATCAATCCTGTTGAATATCCTTTAGTCCTTCAGCATCAATTGCCCAATCTCCACCTTCCTTCTATCTTCTGATAACATGCATTTTCCACTCTAACTCTCAAAATTCACTTATTAATGCTAATTCATATTAGTGAGACCATATAGTATTTGCCATTTTGTATCTGGTTAATTTCACTCAACCAAATGTCCTCAAGTTTCATCAGTTGCAGGAATCATGAATAATAAATAATTATGAATTATTTATTAATGAATAAATACTTTAAAATAAATTGTTAATAAATAAGATATATCTTATTTTTTCTCTCTATGCCTTCTCCAAACCTCTCTCCCCTGTCTTTTCCTATCTGCCTGTAGTATATGTTCCCTTTAGAATTTTTTGTAGAGGATGTTTCTTGTTCACAAATTCTATCAGTGTCTATTCATCTGAAAATATTTTAAACTCTCCCTCAATTTTGAAGGACAATTTTTTCATATATAGAGTTTTTGGTTGATAGTTTTTCTCTTTCAGTATCTTTAATATATCATGCCGCTCCCTTCTTGACTCCATGGTTTCTGCTGATAAATCCTCACATAATCTTATTGATGTGACGGATCACTATTCTCTTGCTCCTTTCAGAATTCTCTCTTTGTCTTTGACATATGACAATCTGATTAAAAGGTATCTTGAAGTAGGTCTTTTTGGATATATTGTTTGGGGTACACTGTGCTTCTTGAATCTATAATTTTATGTCTGTCATGAAAGATGAGAAATTTTCAGTGATTATTTCCTCCATTATTCTTTCTCCCCATTTTCCCTCCTCTTTTCCTTCTGGGACATCTATAATACATATATTTCTATGCTTCATGTGGTCATTCAGTTCCCTGATACCCTGCTCATATTTTTCCACTTTTCTCTATCTATTTCTGTGTGTAGGATTTCAGTGTCTGCTCTAGTTCATTAATCCTTTCCTCTGCCTCTTCAAGTCAGCTGTTGTCTCTATGGTGCTTTCCATTTCTCCTGTTGTGTTAGTCATTCCCATAAGAGTTCTTCCAATTGCTGATTCAGGCTTTGAGTTGCTATTTATGGCCACTCAATTTTTTTTTTATATATTTCATCACTTTTGCCATATTATTCCTCAACTCACTTATTTGATGGTTTGAATTGATTTAGGATGTTGTTTGTATGTCATATAAGGTGTTAGCTTGTTCTTTGGCTGAGCCATATCTTCATTTTTCCTAGTTTGACTCACATGTTTTTTGTTGGTGATAGACATCTGATTTCCTTGATTAGTGTATTATGGAGGCTGTTTTCAGTCCTTTACCTAGGGTTTTCTTGCTGATTGGCTTTGTTCAATTTATTCTAAACATCTAGCATAACTTCTGTTTTACTGATCAGAAATTTTCAGCTCTTCTTTTTCTGGTTCTTGCCCTGTCTCTAAGGAACCTATTTTTTTTTTTTTTTGAAGAGGAAGAGGGCCTCCTCAGACATTATCAACCCCAATCAGATTTCCCCAGACAAGGCAGGCCCAGGTTTAGTAGGGAGGTGTAATCAATATCAAGTTTCCATGAGGATGAGACCCAGCAGGTTGTCTGGCTTTCCTGTGGAGCCTCTAGACTCTGAATTTTTCCCAGTAGGTGGTGCTTGTCATCCCACATCTCCCCACCAGCATAAAATGGGGTGGTGCCTTTAATTCTCAGCAGCCCCTGTCCCTGCTGAGGTTGTGGTTGAGACAGAGGCTGAGGTGGAAGGCAAGTTTAGGCTGTTTCTTTCTGATTCCCAGCCCCTGGGGTCTGGATTCTCTGAAGGATGGCTACCATTTTAGCTGGACCCTATGCCCCTTTTTGGGGGAAGATACACCCATTAGAGTAATATGTCCTTTACTTGGCCTGATGCTTTGTCTCTCAGACCTATCTTTTTATTTATTTATTTATTTTTAATATGGGCAGGCACCGGGAAGCAAACCTCTCAGACCTATCTTAACATTACCTGTTCTAGTTTGCTAGCTGCCAGAATGCAACACATCAGAGATAGACTGGCTTTTAATAAAAGGGGATTTATTTCATTAGTTCTTCAGAGGAAAGGCAGCTAACTTTCAACTAAGGTTCTTTCTTACATGGGAAGGAACAGGGTGATCTTTGCTGGCCTACTCTCCAGGCCTCTGGGCTCCAACAACTTTCTCTGGGATGATTTCTTTCTGCATCTTCAAAGGCCTGGACTGAGCTGCGAGTGCTGAGATGAGGTATGCTGAGCTGCTTGGGCTATGCTACATTGAGCTATCTCATTTAAGCACCAGCCAATTAAATGAAACATCATTCATTGCAGCAGGCACTCCTCCTGGCTGACTGCAAATGTTATGAGCAACAGATGAGGTTCATGTACCATTGGCTCATGGCCACAGCAACAGAACTAGGCACCTTTACCTGGCCAAGTTGACACCTGAACCTAACTACCACACTGCCCTTGCTTGGGTTCTCACTGACAATTGAAATTGCCTGAAGTTTTCTCTAATGAGTGCTTGAAATACCTTTAAAAAAGAGAGAAAAAATTAAGAAATAAATTAAATCCTTTCTAGCACCAGTTCCCAGTCCACAAGTTTTTCCAGTTAAGTGCTGGAGTTGGTAGCTGGCTCTATGTGCCTCTTTCTTTGGGCACAGCCCTTTTCCAGTATTGTGAACTCATCTGATTCCAAATCCTCCTGCTTTTTTCTTTGTCAGCTCCATCTCTCTGTCAGGAGAGGCCTCTGGGTTAGTTTCCTGCTTCCTCTGGGTTTATCTGTACTTGGAACTTGTATTTAGCAGACAAAATTTATTAACTAAAACAGCTTCTTTTTCCCTCAATGAAATGTCTCCAACAGCCTGCTGTGCCAGTGGGGGAGAGGCACCAACCTTCTCAGTTGGAGCACTTTACTTACAGTTGTGTGGCATGATCTCAGCCTTTCTCCCCATTCCAGACTGGTGTACGATGTGTGTTGGGTGACGGATGTTCCCCAAACAGTTGTTCCAGACAGTTCCTGTCTATGTATTAGCTACTGCAGAGAACTACATACATTCACACCTCTCTACACTGCTATCTTGCCCTACCTCCCTAAGTTATGTCTTAGTATTAGAAAATATGTAGTCTGTGTTTTAATTCCCCTAGCAATTACATATCTATATATAATGTATATATATATATATATAAAATTAATGTAATAATTACATATGTATATATAAACCATGGCAGGTTTATTTCAATTAGAATCAAAGCAAGTTCCATATAATGCGTATGGGCTGATAAGTCTTTAAATCTTTTTAAACTCTTACATTTCCACACCCTCATTTTTCCCCTTCACTTGTTTTTAGTGGAATTTCCTATTCTCTAGATTTGGCTGATCATAATGCTATGGGATTGGTTAATATGTCCCTCTATCTTCTATGTAGTGGGCAAACTGGAAGTTAGATCTAGAAGCGCTATCAAATTCATGTTCAGGATTCTGACAAGAATACTTCAACAATCAAATTTATTTTCTATTGCAATATATGAGGAAATATATCATAATCAGTTATCTTTCTTTTCAGTGATAATGAGATTATTCAGTTAATTCATATGTTGTCTGCCTGACCTATCCATTCAAAGACTCCCCATGAATTTCTATCTAATGGTTTTAGTAGCTGTTCTAGTTTGCTGGCTGC
>PVIY010017646.1:0-49038 GCA_004026745.1 Myrmecophaga tridactyla | reverse complement strand
GAAGGCAGGCAGGAGGATGCATGTTATTGGAACATGCCCCAAGCCTTGTATTTCTACAACAGGGAGATCATTCTTTGTCAATCAACAATTATCAAGAAAAAGCTTTTAGCCATTCTTAAGGTTGAAAAAAAGTGTATCATGGCATCATTTAGTAAGGACAGAGAGAGGGCTGTTAGAAACAGTTCTCATCTCATATCAGCCTTTTCTCATATTTCCCACCACTCAGCATAAAATTTTACGACCTTAGGGTAACTTTAAAGATCATCTATCCTAGTGATTTTTAAATTATTATTATCAGTTTTAAGCAGCTAAACCTTTTAACCAGAAGCAGATGCAGGATGTAAGTGTGGTCAGCTCTGGAACTGCTCCGACCAGGCCTGCAGTGGAGGTTCCAGAGCCTCACTTCAGAGGCCTCAGAGCAGCCAGGGAACCCTGGGGATCCAGTGACAAGGGGCCAAGGCCACAGCGAGGGAACATAAGCCCCCTTCCTCTACTCCACTCAGCCCACTCCTTCCTACAGACACTGTGTGGTAACACCTGGAAGGCAGTGCCAGGAGCTGAGGCCAGTTTCACAGTTTGGGCAGGACAGCTACCTCGTTCATGCAGCCTGACTGCTTCCATAAGGTATGGCACCAGGAGACGGTTTACAACAAACCCAGGAGTGTCCTGTTTTAGGAGAGAGAAAAATAAAAACAAGTGAATTTTCATAAAACTCCATCCTTTGTGAAGTCACCAGATTACCCACACCTCATCAAGCTATGCATTTCTGAAATTTGCTTTTAAAGTGCCAACGCAGCTTTTTTTCTATCTCACACAGCAATTTGTCCAACACTCACAATACTTTAAAAACAAACAAAAGAATACCAGTAGCCTCCACTGTACAGATCCTGAAAGAAAGACTGATCAAAGCAGCGGGGCCACTGGAAGTAGGCAGATGTGGACTCCAAAGCTCATATTTTGCCCTTGCGTCATTCTGACACTCAATTTCCTCATCTGTGAATTGGGGGTAATAAATTTCTGGCTCATAAGTTATTTTAAAGATTAAATTAAAACCCATATAAAATGCCATGCATATAGCCTACATTCAACTGGTAGCTCCTTTACTCCTCTCCTTGCTCACATATCTTTCAGGAATCTAGCAAAAATAACACCCCACCTTAAACACACTACTTCCAAGCCTCCATTGGGCCATTCTTCAGCTGCATGGTATTTTCCAGGTTCCAATACACAGTTGGGGCAGATTCTCCAATGCATTCTTGGTCTTTCACACCCACTAGAGAGACCCTCTAGTACCAGATGATTCCTTGTACTGCACACACCTTTCATCGATTTCCCTTCCCATTAAGATGCTTCATTAGTCCTCTTTTTTGGAGGACTAGTGTGGGGTTTGGACTTTATCTACTGATATCTTTTGGGTGCTGATGGGGAAGGCCAGTTTGGTAATTTTTTGGTGGTATTTATGTAAAGCTGATTTCCACTAAGTGAAAGACTCCCTTTTTTTTTGTCAGAAGACTGTGATCTTCCTGAAGGCAGAAATCCTCACTCTGCCCCTGGGCCCCGTATTCTAGCATTTACTAAGCACTCAACAAACATCTGGATTAAAGATGACCAGGTTCATGCATTACTCTTATGGATAACCAGACTACGTGCTTATAAACTGGTCAGTAAAAACAACATGGTTTGTACCTCCTTTAACTTTGGACAAACTACGACCAGTCCCTACCCCTAAGTCACAAGACTACAGAGACTCATGGAAGGGCATCATTGATTTAATCAAGAAATTTAATTAATTTATATTAATTAAACCATGTTGACTACATAACTGAGGCAAAAATATGCTTTTCAATTTCACAAGGTTTATTGTGGAAATTCAGGATAGGATACCTGAGAATGTGTACCATATGCAAGATTAAAAGCCTGAAAAGAGTCTAGGAAAAATATCTGCTTCAATGATAACAGGTAACACCCTCTATATAAAGAGCTTATAGAGCTCAACAAAGAAAATTCACTAAAACTCACAAAATATTTAAACTCCCTATAATCAAAGAAATATTTATTAGAATAAAACATTTTTACAATAAGATTATCAAGCCTTTTTAATATTATAATATTCAATATTACTGACAACACAAAGAGAAAGGTACTTTCATAATATTGATGGGGATGTAAACAGACATAGTCCTATTATAACATAGTTTAATTTTATATAATTGTAAACCTTGTATTTTTCATAATCCTTTATTTTATTTAACATGTTATATACTTACTATGTGCCAGGCACTGTTCTAAGTACTTCATAAATATTAACTTGTTTATTGTTCATAATAACCCTTTGAGGCAGGTATTATTATCATCCCCACATGAGGCACAGGGACACTGAGGCACAGAGAGGTTAAGTAATGTGCCTAACGTTATACAGTCAGTAAGTGGCAGAGCCAGGATTTGAACCTAGTCAGGCTCATTCCAGTATTTGCACCCTAACCTTTACATCATGCTCTTCTTGAGATGCCTTACTATACAGACATATTCCAGGCACATTAACATCATTTTTCTGTGTCAGAGGTTGGTAAACTATGGTCTCACAGGCCAGCTGTTTTTGTAAATAAAGTTTTACTGATGCACAGCCAAGGTCATCTCCTTAGGTATTGCCTGTAGCCACTTTCATATTATAATACATAAATGCGTAGTTGTAACAGAGACTATGTGACCCTTAAAGCCTAAATATTTACTATCCAGCTCTTTAAAGAAAAGTTTGCTGACCCTTCTTCTATGTGGTTGCCACCTTTTGTCTGGATACCTCATCAAGAGCCTGAAAAACTGGCCCAAAAGACTCCCAGAAAGCCCTGAGGTAGCGCTTGGAGAAAGGGTTCTGGAACAATGTAACAAGAGCAGTTTGTTCAAGTGAATAAAAAAGTATTTGCAAAGTACCCTTGGGGGAATGGTGAGAAAGGGGGAAAACTCAACTTCCCCAAGTGATATTCTTGATAATCTCACAAGCAGTGGGGACAACCCAGTGAATAGGCTGAGACCCCAATCTTGGGGTTTGTTCATATGGGGTTGACCTACCCTGCAAAGGATAGGTCAAGCCTACTGAAAATGAGGCCTAAGAGTAATCACCAAGAGAACCTCTTCTGTTGCTCAGATGTGGCCTCTCTCAGCCAACATGACAAGCAAACTCACTGCCCTCCCCCTCTCTATGTGGGACATGACTTACAGGGGTGTGGACCTTCCTGGCAATGCGGGACAGAAATCCTAGAATGAGCTGGGACTCAGCACCAAGGGATTGGGAAAACCTTCTCAACTGAAAGGGGGAAGAGAAAAATGACACAAAATAAACTGTCAACGGCTGAGAGATTCCAAACAGAGTCAAGAGGTTATCCTGGAGGTTATTCTTACACATTATATAGATATCACCTTTTTAGTTAAGGAATAACAGAGAGGCTGGAGGGAACTGCCTGAAAACGTAGAGCTGTGTTCCAGTAGCCATGTTTCTTGAAGATGATTATATAATGATATAGCTTTCGCAACGTGACTATGTGATTGTGAAAATCTTGTGTCTGATGCTTCTTTTAGCTACCTTATGGACAGACGAAAAAACATATGGATTAAAAATAAATAAATAATGGGGAAACAAATGTTAAAATAAATTTAGTAGATTGAAATGCTAGCGAACAATGAAAGGGAGGAGTAAAGGGTATGGTATATACGAATTTTTTTCTGTTTTCGTTTTCTGAATTGATGCAAATGTTCTAAGAAATTATCATGATGATGAACATACAACTATGTGATGGAAAAAAAAAAGAGCAATTTGTTCAAAGGGTTCCTTTTCCTTGCAGCTGCTGTGGCTGTTATGATATATAGCAGCTCTTTACACCCCATGAATTAATGATTTTGCTGCTGAAGATAATCAGTGGTCTTTTCCTGCACTTATTTCTTTATAATCAGCTCCTTATTTGCTACATACTGATTCTTTCTAACAAAGTTACTACTTTCTTCCACTAACAAAACATCACTGGGTAAGAAAGTGCAACCATAGCATGCAGTTATTAACATAATGTTTTAAATTCGGATTTAAAAACACTAAACAACAACAACAAAATGGGTTTCTGAAGTAATAAGACTCCCTAGTAACAAACTAATCTTTCAGACTAGGCAGACCAGCATGTACAGAAGTCTGTTCTCTTTGGCTACTGAGGTCCAACAGTTGACTTTTCCAGGTAATTTGTGAATATGATTTTACGTGGATTGATGTAATACTATGATTTCAAATGAGAATATTTCAGAAAGCAAAAGGATCCTCAAGAAGAACCATAATGATATAAAACATCATGGTAAAAAAATAAGATAGCTTATTTGTAAAAATTAGTAATGGCATGGCATTTTCTAACACAACTGCCCCCTATGGAAAAACTGCAAAGCCATGCAAAGGTGTAGTAGTCTCTAAGTTTCTGACAGAGAACTAAAGCAAATGGAGACACTGAAGGTAATCAAAATGAAATAGATTATCATTTTAGCAACTAGGATGAGTTTACATATAACTGATATCCTAAGAAAGGGAGAAAAAGGTCAGATGGAGGTCGAGCATATTTCTACTCAACCATGCTTCTTAGTGAAAAACAAAACCAGAATATAACTACATTCCACTGAGAAATAACTTCATTAACGCTCTTTGGGGCAGGGTGGCCTCTTACCCTCTCCTATTATTTCCCTAATCATCTGAGACCTTCTTTCCGAAAGTTAAATCAGAGATACATGTGTCTACTGGGCCCAGCTGCCCCACTGTCCAGCTGAAGTCCTCTGAACTGTGAAGCTGAAGCCCTGGGCTTCGTGTGGATCACAGATTATCCACCTGCTGGCCTCAGGTATGGTGTAGGAGTCTCCTTTCCCTGCCAGCAAAGTGGAATGGAGGCTGCACTTGCAGCTTGCTCCTTCCAGCATACTAGAAGACATGCAGTAAACAGGTGAGTGCCTTGTTTTCTCACATGATTCTATAAAGAGGAATCCTACTAGCAATGAGTCAGGTTCCAAGGAAGATCACTTCCTTTCCATACTAAATATACTCTACCTTGCAAGAAACAGGATGCTTTCCCACAGCTTTGCTAAAGTCTATCAGAGATTCAAAGGTCTTCTGGCTGGTCATAGGTGTTTTAATAACCTGGAAATGCAAAGCAGAGAGAAATTATGACTTGAGTGTCATAAACAACCTCAAAAGAACTTTTCAAGGACATATCAATCAAAAGAGACCACAAAGACAGCAAAAATAATTTCAGTTTCAGAACAGAAGGAGAGATCCTGAGTTAAAATATAAATGTGTCCCAGGGTCTGCCCATGCAAAAAAAAAAAAAATATATATATATATATATGTGTGTGTGTCTGTGTGTGTGTGTGTCTGTGCAGGAGAGTTTTACAGGCTTTGTAATTGATACAGAGTTCGGTTCAAATCCCAGTCCCACCACTTGCTGGCTATGGGACCATGGGCATTTTACTGAAATTATTCTACCCACCTCGAAGAATTGAGGTGAGGATGAAATTAGATTAGGGTAAAGCACTAAGTGCAGTTCCTATGATGTGTTCTGTAAATGGTGGCTTTTGTTACACTTTTAGTTGCTATTGCTAATTATGTCAGGAAGATAAACAGAAATCTACTGGTGTAGGATGATTGCCTTTAAGGTGCTCTGTAAGGAAGGAAGAAAAAAGGAAAGACCAAACTTCTGTTCCTGTTCTTATCTCACAGAGTATCAGTGCTGAAAAACAATAAACCATGAAGCCACACCCTCTCCCGTTATAGATGAAGAGAAAGAAAAATAAAGTGATCTGCCCAAGTCACAGGTTTCTTGGACTCCTAGATGATTGTTCCTTCCACTACTTCAATCGTACCTGTACAGATGCCCAACAGCCCAATAGGACCTCTTTGACACAGAAGAGAGGAGGGCTTTAATTTACAGCCAATATGGGCCAAAGGCCAGGGCCTATTGCTGCCCAGACACTTCAAGAAGGCTCCCTGCAGCCCCAGCCCTGCCAACCTTCTAAAACTTGTGATGCAAGGATACAACTGCAAGTCCTGTTCAAAGCAGCCCAGTGGGACCTGTTAGGGGCAGCACTAAGCATGGAGACTGCACAGTCAGCCCTCAAAAAAAACAGTGATAGAATTCATCTGTTAGGGAATCTGATTTCAATAAATGGAGTGAGCCTCAGGTGAGTTTAAATTTTAGACAGACAGACCGATAGACAGATGGACAGATGGATAGATGGCAGATAGATATAGATAGATAGAAAGGTAGGTAGGTAGGTAGATAATGTAAGTGCCAGTAAGAAAATTCAACCCAAGTAAAAGCAACAGGCTTGGCTTCCATGTCAGATTCTTTGTGTGATCTTAGGCAAGTCAAATCAACCCTCCCTGACTTCATCTCTACTATGAGATAGAAATAATAATACCTGACACTCTTCTACTCGTTAGAGAGCTGGATGTCTTAATGAGCTACTGTCTACAAAGGCATGAAAGGAGCTATATTAAAGCACAGATTATCACTCATGTTTTAGTGATCACAGACTGGGCTGTGGTGGTATGACACTAGAGAAGTAAATGAGTAAAAACTGAAAAAAAAGCACCATGAAGATGGAGATGGGGAAGAGATGGGATGGACCAGAAACTGCTCTGCAGATATCAAAAATCAAATAGCAATCCTAGAGTTCAAAAGGATTATCTAAAAAGCCTCCATCAGAAGCACATAGATTGAGCTAGGGCAAAGGCTATTAATTATGGTGTTAAAAAATAATTTGTTGGTTAAAAAGAGTCAAGAGTAAAGTGTTTTTTTTTTTTTAATTTAAACAGGAGGAATACGTGGTATTCATTCAATAAATATCAATGTGCCATAGTAAACAGTCTGTACATAGTAAACAGTAACTATGTAACACATAGTAAACCATTTACTGGTTCCAAAACAAGAGTCTGAAAAATATATAAATGAGTACAGTCCCAAGTAAAGAAAAGGAGTCATGTAGCTTATGATACAATTCATTTTGGTGCTCAGCATTGGTAGGTATCACACTTGCAAGAGTAAAAATTAAAGACTAAAGTTGAATGGAGAGTAACACTCTTACAGAACACGTTTCCAAAAACGTAACATTTGCTAAGCATTAGGTTCTCAAAACCAAAATGATAATTTACAAAGACACAGAATGGACATTATCAGATAAATGCCGCTGGCAACATTATTAGAGTTTGAAGTAAGCCCACACAATTAGTCTTTATCCCAAGACACATATGTACATGACATAGCACTGGAAGAAATTAACTGGTCTGTATTGGTCCCTAAGTACTGAAATGCTATAAATTCCATTCAACTTCTTTGCTTTTTATGCATAAGATATAAATGCTTTTTCTCTTATTCTCTGCACTCCGTCTCGGCATTCTTCAACTTCCTCAAAAACAGCCAAGGAAACAAGAGCAAACTGGAAGAAGCTGAGGACCAATGTTAGAGCAAATTCCAATTGCAAGATGGGTCAGAGCTGTCATTTGAGAGGAAACAATAGTCACTGTTAAACTAGAGGCTAATGCTTATGCTGTTGGAGCAAGGAGGAGATAAAGGAAGGAAAGGGGGCTGCAGGAGAAGAATTGAAAGCACACCCGGCTATCAATTCCCGCAGAGAGGCCAAAGCCCAGTCTCCAGAGGCTGCCTGACTCCTCGTCATCCACATGGCAGCGTCCCCCACACCTGGCACAGCAGTAACTCCTCAACCTCAGAATAAACGCTACTTTAATAGCGGCAGCTCCCCAGGCCCTGTAATTAGCCCTCTGTAAAAGGCAAGTTGACACATATCAGCTGCAAATTGTCTATTGTGACTCCATCTCCCTCATCCCCTCGTCTTCAAGCAATCAAACAGAAGCAGCCCTCCCAGGTTCTTCCCTTCACCATTCGATCAGGTGGGGAGATTCAAAACTACTGGGAGCTGCTTTAGATAGCTCTGCTCACAACAGCCAGGAGATGTGCCTCATGTGGGGACAATCTGAAGGTACTGTGGGGCCGGAATACAGCCCAGGAACAGGGGACAGAGTGGAATAGTTGCTCCTGTGTAAAGCCAGGCCCAATGGGAATTCCACTCACAGCCTGGAACAAACTGACCCTCAGTGAAAACACCATGCTGGGTGGTTCTCCCCCTCTGTGGTCTCACCAAGCAAGTGGTCTTTCATTCTGTCTTCCCAGTCCGATACCTCTCTGAGCCTTAGCAGGTCCAGCACGAATAAGTAAACATTCCACAAAGTTAAGAGTCCTCCTGGACATCACTGGGCAAAACACAGGGTTGCAGAAGAAACAAAGAACAAGTGCCTTCCGATATACTAAGTATTCTTCCTTCGACTGTGAGGACAGACTATAGCAAGAAAAACACATGCACAAGGACAACCTTACACCCACCGTAAAAATCAATTCAGTGTGATCCCCTGGTGGCAGGGCCAGAGTGACACAGAAAAGCAAGGTGAGAAAGACAGCAGAGCAAGCCGACCCACGCCAGCAGACGCCCACTGACCTCCACAAGTTTCATTAGAGGTACTGGGTTGAAGAAATGGAGCCCAGCGAACCGGTCTTGTCTGGTGGTGGCATTGGCTATGTTTGTGATCTGCAGAGAGGAAGTGTTGCTGGCAAAGATTGTGTGTCTGTGGAGAGAAAAATGGTGGAATATCAGAATAAGTCCCATCTTTGGAAATAGCCAGGATGAATCTTGAATAGAGTAAGCAAGGTGACTGCTTACTGCCCGGATCTGTTGCAACTTATCTTGAAACAAGAGGCTGAAAATCAAGTGACATCAGCTTAATTGAAAGTTTGAAATTTTAAATTAAGTAATTTAAAAGTTAACTATTCCTGAAAGCGAGGGGTAAGGGGTATGGTATGTATAATCTTTTTTTCTCTATTATCATTTTATTTCTTTCTATGTTGTCTTTTTATTTCTTTTTCTAAATCGATGCAAATGTTCTAAGAAATGATGAATATGCAACTATGTGACAATATTAAGAATTACTGATTGTATATGTAGAATGGAATGATATCTTAATGTTCTTTTGTTAATTTTTTTAATTAATAAAAAGTTTATAAAAATAAATAAATAAAAACAAAACAAAACAAAAAAGATAGTACATAATCTATCCCTGTATTTTCTTCATAATTTTGCATTTATGATACAACATTTTGTTTATAAATTTAAAGTGGTCTGCATTCTGTACCTTATGTTAAACTCTTGAAATTAAACCAAGTTTCAAAAAAAAAAAAAAAAGTTAACTATTCCAAAGGCATATTTAATCTTTGCCAATCTTTCCTTAAATTTAAGGAGCAAAATTTCTCCTGTCTACATGCATTAATTAATTTTCACAGAACATAAGAAAAGAAAGTTCATCAATCAAGCTACTTAACCAAATTCAGTTACAAAATAAAAAGTCTCAGTTGCCAAAGATTAATGAAAGAAAGACGAATGTATTACCAAAACCCAAAGAAATAAAAACTATAAAACACTTAACTCCTCAACAAGAAACCTCTGATAGTAAATATGAATTAAAATCTTTCTCCTCCAAGTGATAAGCTCTCCTTTTCCAATGGACAGAAATCAAAGAGAAAACAGAAGAAAGCCAACAATGTTTAAAAGATATTTTAAAGTTACAAAGATAATTCGAGGGAAGAAAAGATACATATACATATATAAATGTAGTTCAAGGACTTCTGCTTACAAAATCTCTAGAAAAAGTAGTACCACTTTCTCTCATGCATAAAATATGAAATTATTAATCTAAAAAAATCAATAAAGACTCAAACCAAATTTAACTTTTAAAACAACAGTAAAGTGGGTTGCCAAAAGGCCTAACAGGCAAATCTTTAAGTAAAGGCCAAGTCTTGCAGACTCTCTTATACTGCCACCTCGTGGATAAAAGTAAACATTATAATGGCTTGGTCACAGAGCAATAAAGGGGGTGGTTAACCAGATCCGGGGAGTCCTGCTATCAAAAAGGCAATACTACAGTCTTCCTGAATTCAGGGGGCTGCTGGGAGGAAAGGAGGAGGGGAAGGAAGAAGACATAAGTAATTTGGAAAGAGGAGAGAAGAATGAGAGAACCACTGTGATTGGTAGGCAGGTGGGGAGGGAGATGGATGGATGGGTAGATGGATGGCTACCACCAGACTGAGGGAAGTATTTAAGTGAAGATCCTTTCATGTCATCAGTTCTGAAAAGTGCTTCACTTTTAAAGCATTTATACCCACCTCTCTCAAATGATTTCTAAGTTAGCCAATTTAAAAGCTAGAGAGGGGTGCTTTTCCTTAAAAAAAAAAAGATGTATTTTTAAGGTTTTATATTTTAGTTTCCAAAGTTTCTTGTTTTTTTGTCAATGGAGAAAATAATATAAGCTACCCCCCTCATTACAAAAGGTAATAATAAAGAACCTCTGCCCCTAATAAATCATGTGTGGCTGATATAAAGCACTCTCTTGCACCATATGTTCTGAGGGATTCCAGGGAGTGAAAAGCCTAGCAGGGCACCAGGGCTGGCCTCGGCTGAAGAATATGCTAGTAGCTTGCTCTACACTTCCCAACTATGGGAATGCACACTATTTGATGACACTGTGAACCACCCATTGTACATTCTGGATGGATTGTAGGATATGTGAATATATTTTGATAAAACTGCTAAGAAAAAAAAAGGGAGGGAGAGAAAAGAGAAGATTATTTCAAAGATTAATATCACACCACAATGTGGTTCCTTTTTATAAGATATTTGAAGGTCAACTCACCTGCAAAAAGGGGACACTAAGGCACCGACTAGAGGGCATGTTCCCGTTGAGGCTCCACCGAGGCGCACGTGAAGCCGGCCCAGGGCACATCCAGCACAGCCTACCTGAAGGGAAATGGCTCGCCCCTGTGGACCTCTGGCTCTCCCCAGGAGACTTTTCTCTCCCACTCAGCTGCTTTTCCTCAACTCTGAGTGCTTGCTTCTTTAAAACCCATTTACAGAAAGGCTTCCTGGAGCCTATCCTGATTCTCTCTTCCAAGCACCAGGTCCCAACAGCGGCCATGGTCAGGCTGGCTCTGCTCCTAACAGGGTCTCACACTGTGTTCTTTCAACTGAAACACCGCGTGCTTATATATTAAACAGAAGCGACTTTCTTATCTTCTACCAGAAAATACGCTCTCACAGTTTCCTGGGAACACCTGACTCTCTTGAGCTATATTGTTTTTTTTTCCTTTTCTCACAGACTCAGATAATAGAAGAATTATTTTTCTCTTAAATGTACCAAAAGAAAATTGACGGCACAAGCACAATCATCATTAGAAACTCCCCAGGCCTCAGTGTTGAGAAGACAACAGGGTCAGTGGGGACTGTAACAGACAGAGTCTGCATTTTGTCAAAAGTAGAAAGCCAAGCCTCGACTCCAGCTGATTGCAGGCCTCCTATAATTACTGATTTGTACTTCTTTTTTTTTTTTTTTTTTTACATGGGCAGGCACCAGGAATCGAACCTGGGCCCTCTGGCATTGCAGGCAAGCATTCCTAGCTGCTGAGCCACCGTGGCCTGCCCTGATTTGTACTTCTTATACTGCTGCTGGGGAAGCAGTGTTCTTTTCCAGAGTGGGGATTGTTTAATCGGGGCCTCCAACTGGAATTTTACCACTTATCTTCCTCCATTATAGGAACTGACTGTAAAACTTAGCAGGAAATTATATTTCAATAAAGATGGTTAAAAAAAAACAACTTAACACACTTTCAATGATAGAGGTGTTCTAGTCTGCCGAAGCTGCCAGAATGCAACAAATCAGAGATGGACTGGCTTTTAATAAAAGGGGATTTATTTAGTTAAAAACATATAGTTCTTCAGAGAAAAGGCAGCTAAGTTTCACCTGAGGTTCTCTCTTACACAGGAAGGCACAGGGTGATCCCTGCTGGCCTTCTCTTTAGGCTTCTGGGTTCCAACAGCTTTCCCAGGGGTGCTTCCTTTCTGCATCTCCAAAGGCCTGGGCTGAGCTGCGAGTGCTGAGATGAGATATGCTGAGCTGCTTGGGCTGTACTGTATTGAGCTCTCTCATTTAAGTATCCAGCCAATTAAGTCAAATATCATCCACTGCAGCAGGCACGCCTCCTAGCCGACTGCAGATGTAATCAGTAACAGATGAGCTTCACATGCCATTGACTCATGTCCACAGCAACAGAACTAGGTGCCTTCACCTGGCCAAGTTGACACCTGAACCTAACTACCACAAAGGTGACCTAAAATGTAAACAAAGAGTGCAGAAAGGATGGCTGAAGGCCAGAAGCAAGGTCACAATTATGGTGTGCCTACTACGGGCCATGCCTTTCACATATCACACCTCCACAGTTTATATCACATATCACACATCACACCTCTACAGTTTACATCACATACCACATCTCTACAGTTTACATCACATATCACACCTCTACAGTTTATATCACATATCACATACCACATCTCTACAGTTTACATCACATATCACACCTCCACAGTTTATATCACATATCACATACCACACCTCTACAGTTTATATCACATATCACACCTCCACAGTTTATATCACATATCACACATCACACCTCTACAGTTTACATCACATATCACACCTCTACAGTTTATATCACATATCACACCTCCACAGTTTATATCACATATCACACATCACACCTCTACAGTTTACATCACATACCACATCTCTACAGTTTACATCACACATCACACCTCTACAGTTTATATCACATATCACACCTCTGCAGTTTATATCACATATCACACATCACACCTCTACAGTTTATATCACACATCACACCTCTACAGTTTACATCACATATCACAACTCTACAGTTTATATCACATATCACACATCACACCTCTACAGTTTACATCACATATCACAACTCTACAGTTTATATCACATATCACATATCACACCTCTACAGTTTATATCACATATCACACCTCTACAGTTTATATCACATATCACACATCACACCTCTACAGTTTATATCACACATCACACCTCTACAGTTTATATCACATATCACAACTCTACAGTTTATATCACATATCACATATCACAGAGCGCAGGACAGTACCTGACACACAAGAAGCACTCAGAAAATGTGAGCTAAAGGTGCAAAAGGTACCATGACCTGGATTTTACAAACATGGAAACTAGTTTTAGAGAGTTAAAACTGAAAAGATCTTGGAAATAATTTGCCCCAAACCCCTCAATTCAGATTACACATGTTCAAACTGAGGGCCAAAAATAATTCACGACTGATCTAAGGTCAGGGAGTGAAGTGGTGAGAGGCTGGAGGCAACCCCAGGCCTAGGCACTCTTATCCGAACACTTCTTCACTACCCCACACGGAGGGTTACTGGGAAATGAGCCAACATTTCAAGAAAAGTCAAACTGGCTGACAAAACACCCTTTCCTGGGGTGGGTGTTTTATTTTAGAGGACTCTTTGTCAGAGCCAACCTCCCTACCAAAAATATCTATATTTTTCAAATGTTTCTGCAGCCCATATATGCTTGGGTGAAGCACATAAGCATGCTGACCTCATCAGAGTGATTTATAGGTGATAGGAAGAAAGATCTCTTCTCTTTGTCAGGGGCAAGGCCTCTCCTGCTCTGAGGCTTGATATTCCAGCAGGCTGGTATACAAATGTTTCTCTAGCCACTACTCACTGGTGCATCCCTGAGAATTACTTTTCTCATATGTTATTCTTTCAGTTTCAAACAAGAAGGGTGAAATATGGCCAAGTTAGCCACAAGGAGAACAGGAATGAACCAGTCATGTGTCATAATGGTTCTAAGCCACAAGTCAGACACAATCTGAGCCTGTGGATTGAGCCTGTTGCATACACACGCTGTGGACACTGCACGGACAGTCCTGAGCCCGACACTCTGTATCTGACTGAAGTATGGGTGGCTGTCCTTTCCTGCCCCTTGCAAGAAGCCCGCTAAGATTTCAATATTTCTTTAATAAAGCTCAAAACAGCAGAATCTCGGGGGAATTTTATAGGCAAAAGGATATTACCTTCAATTATGTATCTCAATCAGTTCTACCTCAAACAAAGGGGAAACACAAAGCCGCTTCAAGGTTCCCTGGCAGATATTTAAAGACATGCCCAAGCCTTCAGCATGGCTTGGCCCGTGGCTTAGACGCTACAAGTGAAATACTGCCTCGTCCCTGGATGGACCCTTTCATTTTACTGCAGGAAATTCCACCCAAGGTTCAGATCCGGGCAGCCCAAGCCTCAGGGCACATATTAGAGCAAAAACAGCATGGGCTCTTCTAAAAACAGCTGTAGGATGGTAGAAAGCGAGGTAGATTTAGTGTTACAAGATCTCTTCCCGGCGAGAGGCAACAAATGAGAAGAGCCTGAATTACAAGGAGGGCGAACAAGAGCGTACAGGAGTCACGTACTCGGCGGCAAACTTGTCCAGCCTCTTGAAGAGCTCATTCTTCACCGTCAGATTCTCTACGATGGCCTCCAGCACCAGGTCAGTGCTGTGAACGACGGAGGCTGCGTCTGTGCTGGTCGATATGCTGTTCATGGTCTTCTCAACAAATTCATCACCAGCCTAAAGCAGTGAGAGGAAGGAGAATAGTCATCAGTCTTACCTGAAAGTGACGTGTAATCTGCTGCTAAGGCAGAAGACGAGGAGGGCTAGGATAGACCAACATATCCCAAATACAACATTTATGCATCCTGAAATTCTGAGAAATAAAATTCCCAGTGTCTTTGCTTAGGGGCAATGGCATCTCGATGTACTTCTAAACACGAGGCAAATATCTGCATATGAACAGTCCCAAATGTTGGCTATTGCTGCCCTGGCTCAATCAGGACCCTTCAAGTCCTTGGTCAGCTCTGCTGTGGTTATAAATAAGACTGCCTATTTGCAGTGCCTGTATTGGCATGCCACAGCTATTCTGAGTCCCCACAAAGCCTGCAATATGTCCTTTCAGAAAAAGAAACTTAGTTCAATACTCCCCCATTAGTTGCAGAGGTGGTGCTAACTAAGAGGTGCCAGGGGAGATCTGTAAGGGCAAGAGCTAGGGTAAGAAAACCAAACTGAACTGTTCATCAAACAATAACTGTCCATCACTGCCAGCAAGTGAGGTTTCAAAAACAAGTCAGATGTGGGTGCACAGGTGGTTCAATGGTAGAATACTCGCCTTCCATGTGGGAGACCTGGGTTCAATTCCCAGACCACGCACCCCAAAACAAAAACGATCTAGATGTATGGTCAGTTTAGTTAACAACATAAGTACATGGAATCTTGAATAGGGCATGAGATTTTGTTGGTTTGTCCAGGTTAGTGTGATGCCCCCAATAAAACCCAGAGAGATTCGGACAGTGAATAAAGAAGTACTTGTGGGAATGAGGAGAAAGGGGGCAATATTCAACTTGCCCATTTGGAGAAATCTCTGATATTCTAGCAAGCAGTGGGGACAACCAAATCAAGAGGCTGAGCCCTCGATCTTGGGGGTCACCCCTATGAAACTTATTCCTGCAAAGGACAGGCTCAGCTCACTTAAAATTAGGCCTAAGAGTCACCCCCAGAGAACCTCTTTTGTTGCTCAGATATGGCGTCTCTCTCTAAGCCGACCTGGCAAGTGAATTCACTGCCCTTCCCATCTCTACATGGGATATGACTCTCAGGGGTGTAAACCTCCCGGGAAATGTGGGACAGAAGTCCTGGGATGAGATGGGACCTGGCTTCAAAGGTTGAGAGAAACTTCTTGACCAAAAGGGGGAAGAGAGAAATGAGAAAAAATAAAGTCTCAGTGGCTGAGAGATTTCAAACAGAGTGGCGAGGTTATTCTGGATGTTATTCTTTGGTATTACATAGATACTGTTTTTTAGTTTATGGTGTATTAGAGAGGCTGGAGGGAAGCACTTGAAACTGTAGAGCTGTGTTCCAGTAGCCTTGTTTCTTGAAGATGATTGTATAATGATATAGATTTTACAAAGTGACTGTGTGATTATGAAACCTTGTGTCTGATGCTCCTTTTATCTAGGGTATGGACAGATGAGGAAAAAATATGGATAAAAATTAAGCAAATAATTGGAGGAACAAGGTTACAATAAATTGGGTAGATGGAAATACTAGTGAGGGGTATGCTATAGAGGAGTTTTCCCCCCTTTCTTTTTTTGGAGTGATGCAAATGTTCAAAAAAATGAGGATGGTGATGAATATACAACTATGTGATGATATAGTGAGCCACTGATTATACACCATGTATGGAATGTTTGTATGTTAAGTATGCTTGTATGTTGTTTTATCAATAAAAATATTTTTTTAAAAAATAAGCTAGACGCAACCTCTGCTCTTAGTTCACAGTCTCAATTTTTCCTCATTTTACTTTTGTGACTCCAGGTTTCCACTAACAGACCTCATTCAGGGCAGAAAGAGTCTGTGCCTCTATCAGCTGCCATTTTATTTCAGGATGCAATCTGTCCACAGGGTGTCAAAACGGTCATACTTAGCAAAAGGCATCCAAAATCATCATGGAATAAACAACTAGATCAGAGCTGCTCAACAAAAACATAATCCAAGGTAAATATGTAATTTTAAATTCTCTATTAGTAGCATAAAAAAAGAGAAAAAGGTGAAATTAATTTTATTTAACCCAATGTATTTAACAGATCAATATTTCAACATTTAATCAATATAAAAATTGAGATATTATATTCTTTTTTAGTACTAAGGCTTTGAAATCCAGTGTCTATCCTGATTCAGACAATCTATATTTTAAGCACTAAAAAGCCACTTCTGGCTAGTGGCTACAGTACTGGCCAGTGCAGAGGTAGAGAAAAACAATGTCCAGCAGGCAATGTGAAACAGACAGCTCCCTCAACCAAGGACACCTCTGGCAGAGGCAGAAAACATCAGGGACTAGACTACTGAGAAGCTGCCAGTGAGAGTTCAGCAACTCCAGCAGAGGGGCCATCTTTGCACTCTGGGTGTGGCCCAGAGCCTCTGCCCATAGGAGACAAAAAGCACATGTGTGCAGCGTAAACAAGTGAAAACTGCAGGAGATCTCAGCTCAGACTCAACCTTCAGCCCAAGGCTCTTATAATTCTGCTAGATGGGACCCTTGTCACAACACTCCCTATACAGGGTCCACTACAGCCTAAGAACAGTTAAGGGTGATCTTAATCTGCCTGTGATTTTTACTGTTGGGATTTCTTCAGGGAGAAGATCATAAACCACGGACACCTGCGCAAAAAAAAAAAGAAAACTACTATATATTTGTACACTGCCTACAAGCTGAAAGAGAAATTTCATCTAAGCTCCAAGGTAATAAATCTTAAGTAACTTTAACAAAGTAAATAAAAATTCACGTGGGTGATTTTTTTTTGTATTTCTATTTAACTGCAAAGTACTAATTGAAAGTGCCATATTTTCCACAGCAGCCAGATCCATGAGAAAGAATCTGTAAACCAGAGTTACCAACCTTCTAAGAGTTTCTCAAGTTCTTGTGTCTCTTGTTCTGAAAATAAGAAAGATTCATCCTGTGCATTCTTCTGTATTATATAATAAATAGACATAAGACATTATCTAAGCAACTAAAACTTTCTAAGTAGAATGTTTATCACTCTCTTTTTAGCTTGCAAACACAAAAATTATCTTCCTATTTCACCCTCTTAGATCTTTGTAATAAAAAAGGTGTCCTTCAATTTCAAATTCTCAGCGGGCAGAAATTTTCTCCTCAACCTTATCTCCTACCCAATGATACGGCTATTTCCCAACTCTTGTCTAATCAGCCCCCCTTGAACATTCAGCACTAAGTGATTATGTTATTTTATTGGTCCACAGTTATATGGAAATGAATTTTATACAAACAACAAAATAAAAAGGCAAGTAAATCTCAAAATCCCCTCACAAATGTGAAAAGGTCAGAGGGCTGGACTTAAGGACACTGATTACAAGAAATACCTTGGGGTTTTCTGCAAACTTCTTCTTGGCCACTCTCCTAAGGCTTTCCTCAATACCCTTTTTGGATTTTACCAGGATGTCTTCTGTCTGATCCACCAATGCTACTGTGTGGCCAGTTGCTGCAGCAACCTAAAGCAAAAGGAACAGGTTTTTTTTTAAAAGAAAAAACAAAAAACTTAAGAGCAATAAAAAATACAGAAAATAGTATAGGAGTTTCATAGTCCACAAATTCTACCACCATTCTATTCAAAATATTGACTGAAAATTGCCAAAAGATGGAAACAATCCAAGTGTCCATCAACAGACGAATGGATAAATAACATGTGGTATATACATACATATGATGGAATATTATGCAGCAGTAAGACAAAATGATGTACCAAAGCATATGATAACATGGATGAACCTTGAGGACATAATGCCGAGTGAAATAAGCCAGACACAAAAGGACAGATATCGTATGATTTTGCTAATATGACCCTGGAAAAGGAAAACTCAGAGTTCTCTACTGTAGAATATAGGCGATCTAGAGATACTCAAAAGCTTGAGATAGGTAAACAGTTACCTAATGAGATTGAACTTAAATGTGCAGGAATGGATAGAAGTGATGAAAGTTCTTCAGTGGGTTTATAAGCAATACTGTCATATTGAAGGTGAATATGATTGAAAGGGGTTGTATAGAGCTATGTTTCTCACCGATTAACACTACAAATATAAATAAATTATTACATGAACTAATTCAAAGGTATGAATCTTTCACAAATCTTTTTCTTTGTTGAGGATATGTTTATCTGGTTTTTTTTTCCTTTGGAGCAATGAAAATTGTCTAAAATTGACAATGATGATGACTGTGTAACTAAGTGAGGATACTGTGAGACATGGATTACTTATTTTGGAATTATCCATGATGCACAATGGATGGAGGTGGCAGAAGGGTAGAATGGCTAAGAAGCAGAAAGGTGAACTGTGGTGTATACATATGATGAAATACTGTGCACCTACAGAAAGGAACAAAGTCGTGAGGCATGCAATGAGGTGAATGAAGCTTGAGGACATTATGTTGTACAAAATAAAACACCAGAAACAAAAGGACAAAAATGGTATTGGTCTCTTTTAGAAAATACTTGTAAGAAAATTGGGGCCTAGATTGTAAGCTCTTACAGCAGAGACATTTCTGAGCTTTAAGCATTATTTCTAGATTCTAAGATGCTTTGCTATATGTGTATATTTCCCTGGAACTCTGGGTACCTGTGTGACACCTAAGAATCAGAGTTACAGTTCTAAAGCTCTGAAAGTCAGTAGTACTATGTACAACAACTAGTAAAGAAACCAAAAAAGGGATCAAGCTTCAATTAGAGATAAGAAGGAAGCCAATCTGGTTGGGATTCAGGCAAATCAGAATATGGGCTAAAGGATGACAGTGTGTGTATTTTAGAACTTTCCCTACTGTATGAAACCAAAGAAAGAGAGTTTTATTTCGTCCAAAATCTAAATTTTTTTTAGCACATAATCTAAATCAACCTGCCTGGATAATCCATTTAGACAACCCAAACACATGGAGCCCAGAATGAGAATAAGGGCTTGTAATTCTATGCTGCTTAATGTAATACCTGTATACATCCCAGAATACGTTGGGTAGATAATTTTAAAGTATTGCCAAAGTCCCTTGAGGGACTGGAGAAAGAATATGGAAATATTAAGTTTCCCACCAGCGAAACCCCTGATACTGTGTCAAACATTAAGGACTCTCAATTTAATAGGCCAAGCCCTTGATCTTGAGGCTTACTCTTGTGAAATGTACTTCTACAGCAGAGAAGCTAAGCCTATCTATAATTATGCCTAAGAGTTATGTGCCATAATAGTTTCAACAGTTTGAAACTATTATGTACCCCAGAAAAGCCATGTCCTTTAATCCTCATTCAATATTGCTGGATGGGATCTTTTTTATTGTTTCTGTGGAGATGTGACACACCCAAATGTGGGTGGTAACTTTTGATTAGATGGTTTCCATGGAGATATGTCTCTACCCACTCAAGGTGGGGCTGCTTACTGGAGCCCTTTAAGAGGCAACCATTTTGGAAAGAGCCACCAGAACCAACAGAGCCCAGACAGCTAAAGAACTATGGAGATGCAGAAGGAAGGGGTCCCCTGGGACAGCATTATGAAATCAGGAGAGAAAGCTAGCAGACGTCACTGTGTGCCAGCCCCACTGAGAGAAGACCCCAGCAAATGCGAGCCATATGACTTCCTAGTAGACAGAGTTGTTCTGGACGAGACCAGCCTTTATTGAGTGAAGGTAACCTCTTACTGGCGCCTTAATTTGGACATTTTCATGGCTTTAGACTGTAATCTTGCAACTCAATAAAGTCCCCATTTTAAAAGCCATTTCATTTCTGGCATATTGCATTCTAGCAGCTTTTATAAACTAAAACAAGTTACGTCCAGTTAACCTCTTTCGTTGCTCAGATATGGCCTTTCTCTCTCTAAGTCCAATTCTGCGAGTAAAGTCATTACCCTCCCCACTATGTGGGACATGACGCCCAGGTATGAGTCTCCCTGGCAACGTGAGACCTGACTCCCAGGGATGAGCCTGGCCCTGGCACTGTGGGATAGATAATGTATCAGTGACTAAGAGAGTTCAAATAGAGTCAAGAGCCGATTCTGGAAGCTACTCTTTTGCAAGCTCAACTAAATACTGGTAATAGCCACAGTATGCCAAACCCCAATCAACATCATTCCTGTTAACCCTAAAGAACACCCAGGGCTCTATCTGAGATCCTACAAAAATTTCATGTACTAAGTTTACTTTCCGGAAACCCTTAACCTCCAGTTGGTCCCTCGGCCAGGTAAGTCCTGAAACCCAAAGATGCCAGTCTCTTCAAGAATATCAACTAGTTTCATCCCCTTATCCCATACTGTCGACACCGCTTTTCAACATGAAAAAGTTATAATGGGGCATAAATAAATATCCCTAAAGACTGGGAGAAGGATAAAAGGAGAAGGAGGAGTTACAACAGAGGGGTTAGGATTTAACAAATGAGTATGACTGCTGAATCATTATATTTCTTTTTAGTCTTCAGTGTCTTGGAGCTGCTAGAAGGAAACCTGAAATTATGGAACTGTAACCATACCAAACTTTGAAATCTGTTCTATAACTATTTGTTAAAACGTACTGTGAAATTTATTGTTTTTTGTATATATGCTATATTTCACATAAAAAAAATGTTAAAAAAAAAAAATGAGCAAACATAGTACCAGCCAACATTAACTAAATACACACTTCTTGCCAGGCAGTGCTGTAAGTCCCATATATGGGTTACAAGTTCTCCAAACAATCTTCTAAAGTTAAGAAGCTTCCCCATGGGCACACGCACTAAGCAGCAGCGCTAGGCTCTGAATCAAGGTAGTCCGAGGCTGGAGCCCATGCTCTAACTCCTTGAACTGACTCTAACACTGTATGGACCAAGACAAGAACCAACAACCACAGGTGGCTCTTTAACCGAAATTCAGCAAAATTAAACATTCAGTTCCTGATCATACTAGCCGTTATTTCAGGTGCTCAAGAGCCCATTTCCAGAGTACCCGCCTCCCATCCTGCCATCATTTTTCATTAGAGCTGGAACATCCCAAGCAACTCGGCTCCCCAGCCCTTCTACACTACAATCATTAAATTAGCAGCTGGTAAAACTGCAAATATGGTGGCAAAAAGACTCCCACGCCCAAGGGCTTTTTGTGACAGGCTCCCACAAAAGTGGAGTCTTTGGCACTCATCCAATTTAGGACAGGTGTTTCCCCTCCCTTAAATATACCCAACCTGGCTGAGGAAGGAATCCTACAGCACACAGTAAGTTGAATAAAGCTGCCCCAAGTAAGCTTAGTTTAGCCACAGTGTCAAGAAAATCCCTATTCCATTACAAGTTGCCAATACTTTCATCAGGGACTGTGGAATAGGTAGTATGGCTAAAAATAGGTTATCAGGTCACCTTATAGGCAGCATGTTGTAAATGAATCTGTTCAAGCCAGAAGCAAGAGGACACGTGTGACCTAATAAAAACATAAATAACCCACAAGGCCAGTCCCACACCCAGGCCTTTTCAGACTGCAGTCTGAGAAGCTCTTTGGAAAATACTGCCCTAAGGCTCTGTGGCACCAACAGTGCACAGGAGAAGGACAGGTTGGCTGCAGTGAACTAGCCCAATGAAGAAGCAGCAGGTGAGAAAGTAATCAACAGTCCTAAACCACCATTGTGTTGAGAAATTTTTGAAACCAGGCAACTAAAACTCAAAGCAGAAAACCAAAGGAAAAGAAACAAAAATAGAAGAGCAAAACTCAAAGGCAAAGATGTTTACATTCAAAAGTAGTATCTCCAAAGAACACATTTCTAAATGATAAGCCAGGTTCTAAGTGGAAGCTAATTACAACTGCACTTCTACTAGACTCTCCCCAGACAGCAGCAGACAAGAAACCAAAAAAAGGAAATGCTACCTAATTGGGAAGGCCTGACATTCAGAGTACAGCAATAGAGTAACAGGATGAGTTATTTTGATAAAAGGACAGAGGTTAACAGAAAACCTGCCCCATCAGCACAAACACTGGACAGGCAGGCAGCACAGTCAAAATAAAACACTGTGCCAAAGGTAAAACACCCATCACCCAGACCCAGGTTTCTCCCGAAGTGCAGAAAGGCCAAAACCCATATAGCCAACAACTCAAATCACTCAGAATAAATTCGGACCTCCAACTCAATCAATCCAAAGCAAAAAAAGCAACTTTAGAAACTATGCAGCAAAGAGTTAACATATCAGACCTGAGACTGTAGCCTTAGAAAGGCCGGCTTTCAAGGCTGGCCCTTGGCTAGTGTCTGAGAACTTGGATGTGGAGAGGGTTCCCACCATTCTCTGATAAGAGGGGCTCACTGTCCCTGAACTGTTTGTGAAAACAACACGGTTTTATGCTGAACATGTGCTTTCCTTCTGGGAGTCTAGAATTTGGGTACATGCCAGGCAGAGGGTGCTTACAGCCCCTAATAAAATCCCTGAGCATCAAGTCTCTAATGAGCTTCCCTGGAGACAATATTTCAAACGTACTGTCACAACTCATTGCTGAGAAAATTAAGTGCATCTGGTGTGGCTCTACTGGGAGAGGACCCCTGGAAGCTTGTACCTGGTTTCTACCAGACTTTGCCAATGTCTTTTCCCTTTGTTGATTTTGTTTTACATCCTGTTTGCTGCTATAAATCCTAACTGTGAGCATGACTATATGCTGAGTCCTGTGAGTCCTCCTAGTAAATCCCTGAATCTGGGAGTTGGTCTTGGGGACTCCCAACACAGGAACTAAGAAAAAAAATCTTAAATTCCAGTTGACTCTGGTGATGAAACTGAACTGCTTGGAGACTGGCACCCTGGGGAGCAGCAGCTGGCAGGTACAAATGACGGCATCTGAGGGGGGCACAATGTCTGCAAGGCTGGGACAAGCAGAAGTGCTGGCTCGAGACCCTTCCATTTTTGTTCTGGCTCCTATCTGGCAGTCCCTCCGGAATGACACAGTGATTTTCACTTTGATCCTCTTAACCTCTGATCTAGTTCATCCCTGGAATAGGCCAAACACGATTCTTCCCATTCCCACCTGCTTCTTAGTCCCAATCCACTCCCTAACCCCTCACTTCACCTCTAGAAGCATCATTCATGCTTTTGCACTCAAGGAAGCTGGAGGAAAAATTCAAGTACATTTCCCACAAGATGGGGCCACAGCTGAGCAAAGAAAGACAAAGAAATACAACCAGAGCAGGGCCACCCTTTTTCTGAGGGAGTTTATAATCTCATTGAGAAAACATGAAAATAAGCAAATAAAATAAAAAAGAACAATGTAAGACTCCATATATATAATGTCAGGTACAATAAAAATTGCCACAAATTTAACCTAACTGAAGAAGCCAGTCAGCCAGCAGATCTCAGAAGACTGGATAAAAGGAGAAACTCAAAATGGGCCCAACTTCTAAAAAAAAAATAAAGTATCAAACCTTTAGGTAGGATGGAATAGGCAAGGGAAGCTCTGTAAGCTGCTGGAATACAATATGCCAGAACTGGAACAGCTTTTTAAAAGGAATTTAATAAATTACAAATTTATAGTTCTAAGGAGGTGAAATGTCCGAATTAAGGCACCAACAAGACTGCACCCAAGAAAGGCCGATGGTTCTGGAACAGCTCTGTCAGCTGGGAAGTCACATGGATGGCATCTGTTGGTCCTTGGCTCCTGGGCTTTCAGCCTCTGTTCCTGTGGGGGTTCCTCACTTTGCTTCTCCGAGGCTGGCTTTCATCTCTTGGCTTCCCTCGGCTCTCTCCAGGTTCTGGCTTGCTTAACTTATCATGGTAACATCTGCTGGGCTCCAAGCATCTTCAGACATCTGTGTCTCTGTTCTCCAAGTGTTGGCATCTGTGTCAGTGCTGTTCTGATGTTTCGGTTGGCTCTGTCGTTTCTGAGGTTTCTCCAAAATGTTTCCCCTTTTAAAGACTCTAGTAAATGAATCAAGGCACACCAGGAATGGGTAGAATCATACATCCATCTAATCAAATACTTTAAAAACTATTGCTTAGGCTGAGCTCCCAATCTTGGGGTTTGTTCATATGAAACTTAACCCCACAAAGGAATAGGTCAAACCTACTTAAAATGAGGCCTAAGAGTCACCCCCAAGAGAACCTCTTTTGTTGCTCAGATGTGGCCTCTCTCTCCAGTCAACACAACAAGCAAACTTACCACCCTCCTCCTCTCTACATGGGACATGACTCCCAGGGGTGTGAACCTTCCTGGCAATGTGTGACAGAAATCCTAGAATGAGCTGGGACTCAGCATCAAGGGACTGAGAAAACCTTCTCAACCAAAAGGGGGAAGAGCGAAATGAGACAAAATAAAGTGTCAATGGCTGAGAGATTCCAAACAGAGTAGAGAGGTTATCCTGGAGGTTATTCTTACGCATTAAGTAGATATCACCCTGTTAGTCAAGATGTAATGGAGAGGCTGGAGGGAACTGCCTGAAAATGTAGAGCTGGGTTCCAGTAGCCATGTTTCTTGAAGATGATTGTATAATGATACAGCTTTCACAATGTGACTGTGTGATTGTGAAAACCTTGTGTCTAATGCTTCTTTTATCTACCTTATCAAGACCTTTAAAACATACGGAATAAAAATAAATCATAGGGGAAACAAATGTTAAAATAAATTTAATAGATTGAAATGCTAGTGATCAATGAAAGGGAGGGGTAAGGGATATGGTATGTATGAATTTTTTTCTGTTGTCTTATTTCTTTTTCTGAACTGATGCAAATGTTCTAAGAAATGATCATGATGATGAATATGCAACTATGTGATGATACTGTGAATTACTGACTATATATGTAGAACGGAATGATCATATGTTAAGAATGTGTTTGTTGTTATATTTTTTAAAAATTTAAAAATTAATAAAAAAAACTATTGCTTTTTTCTTTCTTTGCTTTGTATATATAGACAATAAGAAAGTTCAAAAAAAAAAAAAGAATAAACAAGAACTTATATAGGACAAAAGAAGGCAAAAAAAATTGCATAGTTTTTATTGACCTAAACTGGGTGTATTTAAACAAACCACTAATGGTTCTTGTATTCACCAGCTGAAGCAAAGGATAAAAAACATTTCACTGTGAAATGTGTGATTCTCCCGGAAATTCATCAAATTGTCTATGCCCACCAGCTACAATAAAGCTAATGTGTCTACTAACATAAAAAGTACACTGGTTTTGCTTAGGTTTATTTACTATTGTAATGATTATTTCAGTAAAGCCAGGGCTCTAAATGATCACCACATGGATAACTGCACTGTAATATGTTTTCTTTTCCTTTCTGTCGGGTTTAATTCTGTATCTAACAGAACTAGTGTCTTACAAACGTTGTGACTGATATAGTATGAATGAAATATATAATTTGTTTTTTAAATGTATGAACATATGAGTTCTAAAGCCACCTATGTTCATTTCAAAGTAATGCTTAATAGTATCAATAAATAACAACTCAAAAACAAACAAAAAGGTCACACCTGCAAATGGATGTGTTACATCTCTGCACAGATAATCTACTCAAGCTTCCAACCTATAGTACTGAATCAAGATGAAAAGAAATGGCTGTCCCCACAAGACTGGATCAGGAATATAGCATGGCTTTTCTGGGGTACATAATATTTTCAAACCAGCACGTGATATCAGGCCTTCTTTTAGACAGCCGCTTTTAAAGTTGCTCACAAGCATGTTTGATTTTGATAGCCATTGGGCATTTCTGGTTATGTTAAAGATAAGCTAAAATGCTGTCTTCATAATTAGTATTTTTTGAAACTAAGAGGAGAACCAAACCTAGAGAGGAAGCACCCTCAAATATTCAAGTATACCAAGAGAGGCATGCACACCTATAAAAACAAAACTCAATTAGGAAAGCATTTTCAGCCTAAATGCTGACTCCCAACTCCCATCCAAAGTCCTCACATAAACTCCCACCCACATGAGGAAGATACTGGGCCAGTTCAGTCACCACCTTGCTTAATCTTGGCATCTGAAAGAACACACTAGAGACAACACATCTATGCACACTGGCCAAAAACAGCTATTAAATCAAGGCTCTCTAGGCAACGCTCCAGGAGGGCAAAGTATACACGTCAAATGACCAAGTCAAAGTGACTGAGTGTTTAAAATGGTTGTTTATTTTCCATTTCAACCATAAGATACAGGAGGAGCAAGGAGGGGCCAAGCAGAAAGCAAAAAAAAAAAAGAGATATTCTTTCTCAGCATTTCGCTAATCGATCCCATTTCCGCTTAACAGGGTCTCCCTTAGGCACACACTGCCTCATTGGTCTCAAGAAGGCTGTATCTTTTGTGGAACTTTAGCTCAACTTTTCTCCCTACCTCAATCAAATGAATGAAGCATTTTCTGCAATTTAGAACTCTCCAAAGTGCCCAAACTTTCATTTCTGGTCTAGACAGAAGGCAACAATTATATTTTCCAATTGATTCTCTGTGACAGGGCTTTTTGTTTTGTTGTTAGTTTCCTTTTCTTCTTTATTAGAGAAGTTGTGGGTTTATAGAACACTCGTGTAAAATACAAGGTTCCCATACACCACCTGTTCTGTTCTAGTTTGTAAGCGGCCGGAATATGATATACCAGAAACAGAACGGCTTTTTAAAAGGGTAAGTTGCTAGTTTTCATGTTCTAAGGTTGTGAAAATGTCTAAATTAAAGCAAGGCTATAGAAATGTCCAATCTAAGGCATCCAGGTAAAGCTACCTTGGTTCACGAAGACTGATGATGTTCAGGGTTTCTCTCTCAACTGGAAAGGCACGTGGTGAACATGGCATCATCTGCTAGCTTTCTCTTCAGGCTTCTTGTTTCATAAAGCTCCCCCAGGGGCATTTTCCTTCTTCATCTCCAAACGTCTCTGGCTGTGTGGACTCTTGTGGTTCTTGTGGCTCTGAAGCTTTTTTTCAAAATGTTTCCTCTTTTAAAGGATCCCAGTAAACTAATCAAGACCCACCTGGAATGGGGAGAGTCACATCCCCGTCTAATCAAAGGTTAATACCCACATTTGGGTGAGTCACATCTCTGCAGAGATAACCTAATCAAGTTCCCAATCTACAGTACTGAATAGGGATTAAAAGAAACAGCTGCTTCCACAAGATGGATTGGGATGAAAACATAATTCTTTCAAAGCAGCACACCATCCTATTATTAACACCTTGCACTGGTGTGGAACATTTGTTACAACTGATGAAAGCACATCTGTATAACTATACTATTAACTATATTCCATAGATTAATTTAAGGTTCACTGGTTGTGTAGTATAGGTCCACAGATTTTTTTTTTACTTAATAGTTTTTTAAAAAAACAAAAAACACTTTTCACTTCAGAAAATCTTGTGGTATAGATATTGCACAAATGTAAATAGAAAGAACACGCCTCTTTAAACCCAAAGTACACACAATAAGGTCTGAATGGATAACATAAAGGTGAAACAGAGAAATTTTAATTCACCTTGGAACAGTTTTCCATCTTACAATGAAACTCTGAAGAACACGTCACAATTTATTGCATAGTAATAAACTACCGTTACAGCATGACTTCAAATGATTCAGGCTATAGCAGTTTTTTCACTTCGCCCATCTGTAGAGAACAACCTAACTAAATGCTCAAGTTCCTTGCATTCATTTTTTGCAGTTACAAGGCTGGCAATTTCTTGAGAGCAAATTCATCTTTGAAACCCCCAGTGCCTGGCCCACAGTGAACATTCATTGCATATTTGTTGAATGAATGAACAGACCACTCCTAGCCAGCCATCTGATAATAAATATTAGATGCTGAATAAAATATCCACAGGACGACAGGTCTAATGTTCTTTGATTCTATTAATCTACTTCAAATGGGACAGTATTCCTCTCCTACTGGTATGTGTCTAAATGGGCACCTTGGTCAAAAAAATCAACGGGCCATTGTATAGTCAGTTACATGAAAACATAATTACATGGACTTTTAAATAGAGAGTGAGATCTTGTTGGTTTATACAGTTTAATGTGATGCCCCGACATATCCCAGAGTAATTTAGAATAAAAAAGTATTTGCAAAGTTCCCTTGAGGGAATGGGGAGAAAGGAGGAAATATTAAACTTCCCCATCTGGGGAATTCCTGATATTCTCGCAAGAAGTGAAGCAGTGGGGACAACCAATTCAATAGGCTGAGCCCTCAATCTCAGGGCTTGCCCCTATGAAACTTATTCCTGCAAAGGAGAAGCTAAGCCTACTGATAATTATGCCAAAGAGTCACCCTGGGATAGCCTCTTTTGTTGCTCATATGTGGCCTGTCTAAGCCAACTTAGCAGGTGAACATGCTGCCCTCCCCCTTACATGAAACATTACTCCCAGGGTATAAATCTCCCTGGTAACATGGGACAGGACTCCTGGGGATGACTGGGACCTGGGACCATAGGAATGAGAAAGCCTTCTTGACCAAAAGGAGGAAGAGAGAAACGAGACAAAATAAAGTCTCAGTGGCTAAGAGATTTCAAACAGAGTCAACAGGTTATCCTGGAAGTTACTCTTATGCATTATAAAGATATCCCTTTTTAGTTTATGATGTATTGGTGTGTCCCGAAGGAAGTACCTGAAACTGTTGAATGGTGTTCCAGTAGCCTTGATTCTTGAAGAGGACTGTACAACTATAAAGCTTTTACAATGTGACTGTGTGATAGTGAAAACCTTATGCCTGATGCTCCTTTTACCTGGGGTATGGAAAGATGAGTAAAAAAATAGTAATAATAAGGTAAAAAATAAATAATAGGAGGGAATAAAGAGTAAAAATTGGGTAGACTGAAATATTGTGGGTCAATGAGAGGGAGGGATAAGGGGTATGGGATAGATGAGTTCTTTTTTTTTTCATTTATTTTTCTGTAGTGATGCAAATGTTCTAAAAATGATCATGGGAAGAATATTCAACTATGTGATGATATTGTAAACCACTCATTATACAATGTGGGGATTTAGTATGTGGATATTTCTTAAAACAACAACAACAACAAAAGCATGAGATCAATAAAGGAGAAACCCAACCAAAAACAAAAAAATCAATGGGCCATAGATGTGACAGTTTATTTTTGAACTCTCAATTTAATTCCACCGGTCTATATGGCTGCCCCTGTGCTAGTACCACGTTGTTTTGATTACTGTAGCTTTGAAATCAGTAAGTGTGAGTCTCCCAACTTCGTTTTTCTTTTTCAAGATGGCTGTAGTTATTTGATGTCCTTTATCCTTCCAAAAAAAAAAAATGTGATGGTTTTCTTTTCCATTTCTGCAAAGAAGGCTTTTAGAATTTTTTCCAGTTTTAGCAATGGATTTTATTTGCTAATCCCCCAAAAAGCAAAATTAAAAAAATACCTGCAAGAACAGTTCTATAATAATCATCCTTTCTTCTCTTCCCAAGGTGTGATCTTTTATGTATATCATATTTTAGAGCAGACTCGTTCACAGAAATATTCCATATGAAGGAAACATAGCAGTTGTTATAGGAACTCCACTTTCTGAAACACCTTTTTCTATAGTTTTTCCTTTTTGATAAAAATTTATTGCAAAATTTTCTTTTCTTTATACTGAATTATTTTTAAACTCCCTCCTTCCACTCTTCCCACTTCAAGAGAAAAAGTACAGAATTGAAAAGTTCCCCCCACTCCCATCCCAGCTGCAGTTAAAATATTAAATGTTGAAGAATAGCTGGGTCACTTGATGAACTCTACAGGAGAAGTTGGCTGGCTGAAGAAATGGTGAAAATTCTCTCTTCTTCCTTAAAAGTCCTCGATTGATTGGATTAAATCCAGCTGACTGGGTTCTCTTGTTGTGGAAAACAAACCCTTAATTGATCGTTGATGTAACTAGTCACAGATGCAATCAACTGAAGATTTAATAAACCAGCCTTCTGGTTTATTAACTAGCCACAAAATATCCTTGCCATAATGGTTAGGCCACTGCTTGTCTGACCAGGTAACTGGGCACCATTACCTGGCCAAGTGTTCCAGTTTGCTAGCTGCCAGAATGCAATATACCAGAAACGGAAGAATGGCTTTTAAAAAGGGGAATTTAATAAATTGCTTGTTTACAGTTCTAAGGCTGAGAAAATGTCCCAATTAAAACAAGTCTATAGAAATGCCCAATCAAAGGTATCCATCCAGGGAGAGATACCTTGGTTCAAGAAGGCCGATGAAGTTCAGGGTTTCTCTCTCAAGCGAGAAGGCACATGGTGAACACAGTCAGGGCTTGTCTCTCAGCTGGAAGGGCACATGGCAAACACGGTGTCATCTGCTAGCTTTCTATCCTGGCTTCTGGTTTCATGAAGCTCCCCGGGAGACGTTTTTCTTCTTCATCTCCAAAGGTCAATGGCTCGTGGACTCTCTGCTTCGTGGTACTGCAGCATTCTCTGCTCTCTCCAAATCTCCCATTCTCCAAAGTGTTTCCTCTTTTATAAGACTCCAGAAACTTCTCAAGACCCACCCAAATGAGTGGAGACATGTCGTCACCTAATCCAGCTTAACAACCACTCTTGACTAAATCACATCATCCAGGGAGATGATCTGATTACAATTTCAAACATACAGTACTGAATAGGGATTACTCTACCTTTATGAAATGGGATTTTGATTAAAACATGGCTTTTCTAGGGGACATACTTCATTTCAAACCAGCACACCAAGTTAATACAAGAACCTAACCATCACACCATTCTTCAAGTCAACCAGGAATAGCAACCTTCTTTTCTACTGTCAGCTGTAGAGAGGTAAACTACTCTGAGTATCTCATTAAAGTTCCTCCCATTGGTAGCTGGACAGAGTATAGACAGCTTTAGTTTCTTAACAGAACCAAAAATAAACACTGCATGAGCCATCATAGGCATGTCCTTTTTTGTCCTTCTCTGCTGAGTCCACCATTCCCAACAGGATGGCAAGGTCCCAATTCCTATCCTCAATGATAAGAAAAGGCAACGTTTCCATGGGCACATCACCATTGTTTGCACTGATATCCTTACTTCAGGCAAGATGGTCCTCAACACTGTCTATTGACTGAAAGGGCAACCATTTTAACATTCCTCTTGGTAAATTCTGGTGCCAACTTTGCCACTCTGCCAAGCTCTGTGGTGCACACTGGGGTAAAGTCCCAAGGGTGGTAGAAGAGAATGCTCCATGAATCTCCCAGACAGTAGTAGAAATTAAGGTGGCGAATGTTAGTACTGGCCTCAAAATTGGGGGCCTCATGCCTGAGAAGCAGGCCTGCAGGCATGGCAGCAGCAATGACATAGGAGGGTGAGGAGATGCAGCTATTGTAGCCACCACTCAGGTGGCTCTGGAAGAAAGAATAGTTCTTGCAATTTTGTTTGGGATTGAGTTGAATCTATAAATTGCTTAGGGTAAAACTGATATCTTAATAATATTTAGTCTTCCAATCCATGGACACAAAATGTTCTTCCATTCATTTAGGTCTTCTTTGATTTCTTTCAGCAATGCTTTATGGTTTTTCATGTACAAGTCCTTTATTTCCTTGGTTAAATGTATTTGTCGAGGTGGTGCGATGGTGGCTCAGCAGCAGAATTCTTGCCTGCCATGCCAGAACTGGGTTCAATTCCTGGTGCCTGCCTATGTTTAAAAAATATGTATATATATATACACACACACACACACACACACACACACACATATATTTGTAGATATTTGGTTCTTTTAATTGCTAGTGTAAATGGAATTATTTTTCTTGATTTCCTCTTCACATTGTCCATCTGAACTCCGACAGAACCACTACTGACTGTTGCATGCTGATCAACAAAGTACATCCTGCCACTTTGTTGAATTCGTTTATTAGCTTTTAGTAGGTTTGTTGTAGAAGGGGGAAGATGATTTAAATAGCGTGATCAGGGAAGCCCCTCTGATAAAGTGACATTTGAGCAGAAATTAGATAGAGGTAGGGAATGAGGGAGATATTCTAATATCTAGAGAAAGAACTTTCCAGGCAAAGGGAATACAAAGGCTCTGAGATAAAAGCACCTGGAAGAGCAAGAAAAGATCAGCAAGTAGGAGGTGACTGGAGTGGGGTAGGCAAGGGGAGAATGACAGAGATGAGTCAGAGAGGTTGGGATGTGCAAAATGTGAAGAATCCTATCAGCTATCATAGGATTTTCCTTGGAGCAGGATGGAAATACACTGGAAGATTTGAGCCAAAGGATGTTGTAATCAACAATGATTCTCAAAGTTGTACACTGAACTTAAGTTCTCCCACAAACCTTCACTTCCTAAGTTCTGAACTCAGTGAAAGACACCTGAGTCAGATGCTTAAGTCAGAAACCAAGCATCATCCTTGACTTCTCCCTCATCAGTCACCAAGTCTGGCTAATAAAACTCTCCCAGCTCACTATTTCTGACATCTGTCCAGTTCTATCATTCCACTCTCTTTCCCTAAATAAGAACCCCAAAATCTTGGGCCCAAGAATATTTTGTTTCTAGAAAAATTTGCTTTTGAATAGCTGATCCACCACAGGCCCACCACTTCTACTACCTTCACATGAGTAAATTACCCAGCTAGTCCCTGAGGGCAATAAAATGTGGGGCCCCTAGTTTCCCAGTCTTGCTCCCACCCTGTCCCATGCTCTGCACAGTATTCAGGGTAACTTTTCCAAACACTGCAAGTCCAGTAACCACTTAAGACCCTTTCATGCTCCTTCCCATCCCTGTTCTCAGGGATAAATTCAAGTTTGGTATAATCTTCCTCCACCCTATGTTCTAGCCATGCTGAAGTTCTTTGCCATGTTTGGTACTTATTTCTGGACATCTCCATTCGTATGGAACATCTGTAACCTGCCCCCGTTCACCTGACTTCTCCTTCAGCTCTTACTTTAACCTCTCCCAGGAACCCTTCCCCATCCCCTAATGGAGTTATCTGCTCCTCTAAAGTGTTCCTAGCTGCTTCCTAGTAACAATAGTGATGATGGCAATGATGATGATGATAGATGGAGGCATGTAATCTGATGCTGCTATGCAGTCTAGTCCCAGGGACTGCATGGTGTATTGCTGTTCTTACTCTACACATCTTCACTACTTCGTATTTATTTACCAGGATGTAAGTTTCATGAAAGGAGGGGCTCTGGTCAGGACATAGAGTGCCTGAGACATGGTGGTTGCTAAATTCTGGAGTGTCATTATACAGAACTAAGAAGAATTTTGAACCAAAATCAGTTTATTTGATACTCGAACAATAGACACACTGTCTTTCTTAGCTTTTCTTCTTATGGTTACCAGAAGTGGTTAAAATGTAACCATCTGAGTTATAGTATCACACCATATTAACACCTGGTCAACATTCCTCTTCCAGTCCCAAAAAATAACACCTTAGGGGCTCATGACTTCACCAGCCTCTCAACCAGGCTTCTAGTCTCCAAGCTTGTCTTTCCCAACCGTAAGCGGATGCTGGTTTCATCTTTTTAAAGTAAAATTCAAACACTGTTCACCAGCTCACATCCCTTACTCTACCCCAAGTCTCAAAGCAAAAAAACTCCTAACATTTCTAAGGTTATCCTATACAAGTTCCTCCAGCTCTTTTTGTCCTTAAAATTGCGACTTCATCTAGCTTCTTCCTTGTTTCTTTCTTATAAAAGTTATCCCTAATTGCTACCATGGCCAATCTCTTTCCTATGGTTTCCATGGGGGTTCATAGTCACTAGTTCCTAGTTACTCTTCCCAAACAGAATCTAAAGTCCTTCAGGTGGTTAGGTTTGCATCCATGGCTTGTAGTTACATTCTGTTTTAAAGCTAAGAACAGAATAAGAAATGCTGCATGTCTCCTGGAAGCCAACTAACTGTCCTGGGGTATACAAGCACACTTTGGACAGTAAGGAAGCCCGTTTATCAGTTTGGGGGTAAAAAATGCAGGGCTTATTAGAAAATGCTTTCCAGCAAATGGTAAGAACTCAGCTTCTCAAAAGAGGTGCGCTGTTTTGATCCTCCACTGCTGGTACTTCTGGTCTCCTAGAGATGGGTGGAAACTGTCATTTAGTGTCATACTGTGTGCTTTACTACATTCATTCCTTCATTGAATATTAGCTACTGTGATGGTTTGGAGCTGCATTCACTCCAGAAAAACATGCTCTTAAATCCAACCCATTCCTAGGGGTGTAAATCCACTGTAAATAGGACCTTTTGATGAGGTTACTTCAGTTAAGGTGTGACCCACCTCAATTAGGACAGGTCTTAATCCAATTACTGGAGTCCTTTACAAACAGAAGCAAGAAAGCAAGACAAAGAAAGCAAGCCACAGAAGCAAGAAATTGAAATCAACAACACCCAAAGAGAAAAAGATACCAGCAGATGCCATCATGTGCCTTGTCACGTGGCAGCAGAAGCAAGGATCTTTGGGTTTTGGGGAAGAAAGCATCCTTGATGATGCCTTGATTTGGACATTTTCCAGGCCTCAAAACTATGAGCAAATAAACTGCTATTGTTTAAACCAACCTACTGCATGGTACAATTTAAGAAGTCTAGGAAACTAAAGTACCTATGATTAACTCAACACCTTCTACTGTGCCTGATGCAGGTCTTGGGATAAGGTGGTAAACAAAACCCTGCTCTCAGAGAGCTTTCATGTTACATAAATTATTTCATGTAATTCTCAAAATAGCATTTGGAGTAGGGCTATTATTCTCATTGAAACAATAAGCAAACTGAAAGTCTGAGATGTGACTGAAATTTGAAGCTAAGGCTGCCTGCCTCCAGAGCTCATGCGCTGTTCTAAACCCCTGCTTTAGACCCTGAAAGGCCTGGTTGAGTGTGAGGAGGAACAGTGAAGACAGTACTGAGCAGGACATGAGACAGTACTGAGCTAGATGGTCTGCCAACTGTGAGACAGGAAACCTGCCTTTATCTCTGCAGGCTATGGCCTCATCTGTAAAAATGTAGCAACAGGGTTGTTAGGAGGATTAAATTAATGAATGCACATTTTCATTAATTGAATGGAACAGTGCCTCGCACATCCCAATAGCTTAATATTTTTATCCTATGCAGCACTTTTTCTCCTTCTCCAAGGGTCTGAGGTCTATAATTGGATCCAGAGATAGCCTCCTAAAGTATATTATTTTATCATGCTTTTGATCATATACCTTCTGATCTTAGAATTTGTGTTGCCCTTTCAGTTTTCATTTTCAGGTTTTCTTTTTTGACTCTTTCCATTTTTACAAAGACTCATGTCTGTCTCTTCATGTAAAAAAATAAGAAAGAAGGAAAAACCTTCTTAACCACTAACGCTGCCCTCTGGTCACTTTCTGAGTGGTACAGTAGTATGTGCAGCACAGCTTCTGGAGTCGGACTTCCTAGGTTCAAACCCTTACTGTGTGATTCTAGGCAGGTCATGCAGCCTCTCCCTGTCTTCTTTTCCTTATCTGTAATAAGGGATAACAATGATGCCCATCCCATAGCACTTCTGTGACGCTTAAGCAAGATGTGTTTAAAGTGTTTAGACCACAGAGGAGATGCTCAACACTTGTCATCTGCTACTCTAGTCACAACACTTGGTGCTTCCACTTTCTCGGAAGCCACTCGATTCCTTAGCCCTAGTGATGTGGTTCCCTCCATTACCACTGCTGTATAAGATGACAGATAACTTGGCAGTGATCTCCTAATTGCTAAAGCTAATGCCTGCTCTTGGGCTTCAGCTTCCACTTCTCCAGAGCCCTGTACATTGCTGACTAGGGGTTCCTTTCTGAAACTCTGTCTTCAATTTCTTCTCTCTTCTATTCCTTTTTTTAGCCATATAAATAATTTTCTCGATCTTTTCAGCTTCTAAACAAAGGTATCCTTCAAAGTTCTGCTTTGAACACTCTTTTCTTCTATCTCTATACCCTTTTTTTCTGGAATCTCAACTATTCCCACAATTCCAACTGTGCTTGAAATCAACATAGTCTATCCTGAGCTACAGGAATCCCCGTGACCCTAAAATCAGTTTTCCTCAAACTTTTCTCTAGGTCACAGTTTTCTGAGAAATACATTTTCTTAACCACAACCTCCAAGTAATATCCAAAGAAATTCTATTCATTCTCCAAGATCCATTCCAAACACTACCCTCTCCATGAAGCCTTTTTTGAAAAAATGAATGTACTCTTTCTCTGTTTTGAACCTCACAGAGCTAGATTTTTCCTGTTCTTACTGCATAACTATACCAAAGTAAACTGTCATTTGGGTCTTTGTCTAATCACTGCTCTTAGATTTATAATCCCTAATAGTAGAAAACGATTTGGTCTTTGTATTCCCTGGTGCCCATCACATGCATTTCACATGGTAGTTGTCTGTAAATAATGTCTAAATAATGAATGCTTTGAAGTGCAGTAAGCCTGAACCTGTAATCTTTTCCAGCCACACCATACCTCTCCCTCCTTCATGGTATTTCATGACTCTGTGCCTTTGCCAGGAAGGTGCTTCACCCTCATCGCTGCTTGGGGAATTCCAACTCATCTTTCAGAGTTGAACACAGAGAGTCTCTCACTGTTAGTAAAAATTCTCCCAGCAAAATAGACACTTCTTCTGTGGTCCTCTACTGATTTACAGATATAGTAGATCTTTCATGCAGAGGACTTCAAATACTGGGAGAAAACAGAATGTGGTGCTGGTGTGAGCCACGGGCTACCCATGATTGTTCAGTTATGTCGTAGTGGCTCAATCCCCAGTATGTGAACACAACCGAGAAATAAAAATGAAGTCATTGTTTTTCCAAGATGGCAGAATATAGAGCTCTAGGATTCATGTTATCCCCAGGGCCAGAAACTACGTGAGACAACTATTTAATGGAGGGAGGAGGAATCCAGAAACCAGAAGAATACCGAACATGATCCAGGGAAAAGCGGCAGGAAGAGACTAATAAACTGAGGTTAAGATCTGTGAGTAGATGTCTCCATGCTGCAGAGGCCTGTGCCCATCCCCCAGTGGCATAGCAGGCTGCCTTGAGAGCCAGTCCCTGGCTAGAAATTGAAGCTCTCTCTCTCCCAGCAACAGGGGTGCCAGACAAAATATACTACAAGAGAAGAAAATAACAGACCCATCTTCTGAAAGAATACAGATGCAAAAATCCTCAACAAAACACTCACAAATCAAATCCAGCAGCACATTAAAAGAATTATACACCATGACCAAGTAGGATTTATTCCAGGTCTGCAAGGCTGGTTCAACACAGGAAAATCATTAATGTAATACATCACTTAAATAAATAAAAAGCAGAAATTTCACATGATCAAATCAAATGGTACAGAAAAGACATTTGACAAAATTCAACATCCTTTCTTGATGAAAACACTTCAAAGGACAGGAATAGGAGGAAACATTCTCAACATAATAAAGGGAGCATATGAAAAACCCTCAGCTAACACTGTACTTAATAGGTAAAGGCAGAAAGCTTTCCCTCTGAGATCAGGAACAAGACAAGGATGCCCACTGTCACCATTATTATTCAACATTGTGCTAGAAGTAGTAGCTAGAGCAATTAGACAAGAAAAATAAATAAATAAAAGGTATCCATATTGGAAAGAAGAAGTAAAACATTCCTAGTTGCAGAAGACATGATACTGTATGTCGAAAATCACAAAAAATCTACAGCAAAGTTAACAGACCTAATAAATGACAATACCAAAAAATCAGTACTGTTTCCATACAGTAGTAATGAGCAATCTGAGGAGAAAATCAAGAAAAAAAATTTCATTTACAATTACAAACAAAAGAATCAAATATTTAGGAATAAATTTAATCAATGCTATATGCAGAAAACTATAAGAAATTGCTAAAAGAAACCAAAGATCAAAATAAATGGAAGGACATAACATATTCATGGATGAGAAAACTAAATATAGCTAAAATGTCAATTCTAAACAAACTGATTTATAAATTAAATGCAACACCAATTAAAATCCCAAGAACTTAACTTTGCAAAAATAGACCAATAACCAAGTTTACTTGGGAGGGTAGGGTGGCCCAAATAGCTAAAAATATCCTGAGAATGAAAAATGAAGTGGGAGGTCTCACACTACCTGAGCTTAAAGCATATCACAAAGCTACAGTGGTCAAAACAGCATGGTACTGGCATAAAGACAGATATACTGACCAATGAAACTGAATACAGTGTTCAGATACAGACTCTCATCTTGTAATATAATGCCTAAATTAAAAACAAGAAAGAGTAAAAATCAAGGTCTTAATTGTTCACCTGGAGGAACCTGAGAAAGAACAGCAAACTAACCCCAAAGCAATTAGAAGAAGAGAAATAATAAAGATTTAAGCAGGGATAATTGAATGGGAGAACAAAAGAACAATAGAAAGAATCAATAAAACCAAAAGTTGGTTCTTTGAGAAAATCAATAAAATTGATGGGGCACTAGCAAGAATGACAAAAATAAAAAGGAGAGAGGATGCAAATAAACAAAATCAGAAATGAGAAGGGGAGTGTTACCATAGACCCTGAAGAAACAAAAGAGATCATAGGAGGATACTATAAACAACTATATACCAACAAACCAGACAACTTAGATGAAATGGGCAAATTCCTGAAGACATACAAACAAGCTACACTGACTCAGGAAGAAATAGAAGATCCTAACAAACCAATCACAAGTAAAGGGATTCAACCAGTCATCAAAAATCTTCCTACAAAGAAAGGCCCAGGGCCAGATGGCTTCACAGGGGAATTTTATCAAACATTCCAAAAAGAACTAACACCAATCCTGCTCACTCTTCAAAAAAACCGGAGGAAAAAGGAACTCAACCTTAGTCATTTTATGAAGCTAATATCATTTTAATACCAAAACTGGGTAAAGATGCTATAAGAGGAAAACTATAGGTCAATCTCCCTAATGAACATAGATGCAAAAATTCTCAACAAAATATTAGCAAATCAAATTCAACAACACATTAAAAGAATTATACATCATGACCAAGAGGGATTTATACCAGGAATTCAAGGATGGTTGAATGCAAGAAAATCAATTAATGCAATACAGCACATTAACAAATTGAAAGGGAAAAATCACATGATCATCTCAATTGATGCTGAAAAAGCATTCGACAAAATTCAGCATCCTTTTCTGATAAAAACACTCCAAAAGATAGAAATTAAAGGTAACTACCTCAATATGATAAAGGAAATATATTAAAAAAAACTGATAGCCAGCATTGTATTCAATGGAGAGAGACTGAAAACTTTCCCCCTAAGATTAGGAATGAGACAAGGATGCCCACTGTCACCACTATTATTCAACACTGTGCTAGACGTTCTAGCTGGAGCAATCAGGCAGGAAAAGAAATAAAAAGCATCCAAATTGGAAACGAAAAAGTAAAACTCTCATTATTCACAGATGATATGATACTATGTCTGGAAAATCCTGAGAAATCTAAGCAAAGTTACTTGAGCTAATAAATAAATTCAGCAAGGTGGCAGGATATAAACCTATTATAAAGCCACCGTGGTCAAAACAACATGGTACTGGCACAAAGATAGAAGCACTAACCAACGGAATCAAATAGAGAGTGCAGAAATAAACCACCAAATCTATGGTCAACTGATTTTTGACAAAGCCCCCAAATCCTCTGAACTGGGACAAAATAGTCTTTGCAATAATTTGGCATGGGAGAACTGGATATTAATAGCCAAAAGAATGAAAGAGGATCCCTATCTTATACCCGACATAAAAATTAACTCAAAGTAGATCAAAGACCTACATATAAGAATCAGCACCATAAAGCTTCTAGAAGAATAAGTAGGGAAACATCTTCAAGACCTAGTAAGAGGAGGTAGCTGCCTAAACTTTACATCCAAAGCACAAGCAACAAAAGACAAAATAGATAAAAGGGAATTCCTCAAAATCAAATTCTTCTGCACTTCAAAAGACTCTGTAAGGTGAAGAGGCAGCCAACTCAATGAGAGAAAATATTTGGAAATCATATACAAAGGTTTGATTTCCTGTATATATAAAGAAATCATACAACTCAACACAAAAGAACAAACAACCCAATTATAATATGAGCTAAAGATATGAATAGGCATTTTTCTAAAAAGCAAATACAGATGGCTCAGAAGCACATGAAGAGATCTCATTTTCATTGGCTATAAGGGAAATGCAGATCAAGACCACAATGAGATACCACCTCACACCAATAAGAATGGCTGCTATTAAACAAATAGGAAACTATAAATGCTGGAAAGGATGTGGAGAAACGGGGACACTTATGCACTGCTGGTGGGAATGTATAATGGTGCAACCACCATGGAGACTGTTTGGCAGTTCCTTAGGAAACTAAATATTGAGTTGCCCTATGACCCAGCATTAGCACTACTTGGTACATACCCAGAAGAGCTGAAAGCAAAGATACAGTCATTTGCACACCAATGTTCATAGCAGCATTTTTTCACAATTGCCAAAAGATGGAAACAAACCAAATGTCCATCAACAGACAAGTGGATCAAAAGAATGTGGTATATACATACAATGGAATATTATGCAGCAGTAAGACGAAATGACATCCTGAAGCACATGAAGATAGATGAGCCTTGAAGACGTAATGCTGAGTGAAATAAGCCAGACAAAACAGGATAGATACTGCATGATTCCAATTTTATGACCAGCATAACGGTATAATCAGAGGCTTATAATACGGAATATAGAGGACCAGAGATACACAGAATTTAGAGATGGGTGAAACCATTAGCTAATGAGGTTGAACTCCAATGTAAGAGAATAGATAGAAGTGAGGGTGTTCTCTGGGGGGTCTATAAGTAATATTATCCATATTGAAGATTGAAAGGGGTTGTACAGACCTAGGTGTCCCATTAATAAACACTAGAAATATGAATTAGTTCTTGTAAGAATTACTTCAAAGATATGATTCATGTACAAAGAGTGGTTAAGTCCAGGGTACAGGGGGAAAAACTGCTAGTGCATGCTATGAGCTATGTTCAAAAGGCAACCGTCAGCACTACCACAGCAACAGCAGAGGTAAATGATGGGGGAGGGCAGGCCACGGTGGCTCAGCAGGTAAGAATGCTTGCCTGCCATGCCCGAGGACCCGGGTTCGATTCCCGGTGCCTGCCCATGTAAAAAAAAAAAAAAAAATGATGGGGGGAGGGACAAGAGTTAAGAGGAGGTTTAGATTTCCTATGTGGCGAGGGTGTGTTTATTGGTTTCCTTTCTCTTGTGAACAATGAAATTATCTAAAATTGAGAATGTTGATGAACTGTGGACTTTGGTCACTATCCATGATGTCCGATGAATGTAGTTGGCTGAAGGATGCACTGATTGAGAACAGAATTGCCAAACGATGGTGTGTACTTATAAACAAAGGCTGTGCTGCTACAAGAAGGAACAAAGTCGTGAGGCATGCAACGAGGTGAATGAGCATGTGGGACATTTGGTGAGACAATATAAGCCAGAAACAAAAGAACAAGAATGGTATGGTCACCTTTAGAAAATACTTATAAGAAAACAGGGGCCTAGATTGTAAGCTTAGAGCGGACACATTAAGTCCTGAGTGGTGATTATTATTTCTGGATTTCGAGAGGCTGTTTTATATATATAGTCTGATATTTAGATTAAGAACAAAGCCAAACAGGTTGGGGTTAATGTAATTCAAAACACAGGGGTAAGGAAGACAGTGTCTGTATTTTAGAACCACACATACTCTTTAAGACCAATGGAAGAAAGGTTTATTTGGTTTGAAACTGAAATATTCTGTAGTGCATAATCTAACTCAACCTATCTGTAGAGCTCATTGGAACAACTGAAACACAGGGAGCACAGAATAAGAAACAGGTCCTTCAATCCTGTATAGATTATTGTAATGCCTGGATACATTCTAGTGTATATTAAGCAGATAATCAAAAAGAATTGGCAAAGTTCCTTGAGGGATGGGGGAAAGAATATGGAACTATTAAACCTTACCATCAGGGAATCCCCTGATACTGTGTCAAACTTTAGGGATACAGAGATCAATAGGCCATGCCCTTGATCATGAGGCTTACTCTTGTGTATCTTATGCAGTAACAGAGATGCTTAGGCTACCTATAGACATGCCTAAGAGCTACTTCTGGAGGACCTCTTTTGCTGCTCAGTCTAAGCCCAACTCTGAAAGTGAAATCACTGTCCTCCCCACTATGTGGGATGTGACATCCAGGGGCAAAAGTCTCCCTGGAGACGTGGGAAAGGACTACCTGGGATGAATCCAGACTTGGCACCATGGGATCAACAACTCCATCCTGACCAAAAGGGGGAAAAGAAGTGTAACTAATAAAGTATCAGTGGCAGAGAGAGTTCAAATAGAGTCGAGAGGCTACTCTGGAAGTTGCTCTTATGCAAGCTTCAGTTAGACCTTGTTACCATAACCTGCCAACCCCCAACCAGGACCATTCCAGCCAATCCTAATGAAGGCACTAGAGCAACTTTCCAGAAACCTACAACCTCCAGATAGGTCCGTGGTCTAGATAAGTCCTGAAACCTAGCCCAGCCTCTCTAGAACATTAGATAGTTCCAGCTCCCTATTCCATATTAGTGACAGACCCTTCCAATATGAAAAATTTAGACTGGCCATTGTCCAAACATCCCTGAAGAGAGAGATGGAAAGATCAAAGGTGATGGTGGCGTTATATAGGGTAGCTAGGATTTCACAAATGAATGTGATTGCTGAATCATTAAATTGATATCTCCTTTAGTCTCCAGTATCTTAGAGCAGCTGGGAGTAAAAACCTAAAATTATGGAATTATAACCCATGTCAAACTATGAAATATGTTCTACAACTAATTATGCTGCTCTGCTTTGAAATTTATTGGTTTTTTGTATATATGTTGTTCTTTCAAAAAAAAGAAGGAAAAAGTTGATTGTGATGATAAAAAAAATATTTAAGCCCTCTAACCTCCTATATTCTGGAGCAGTTAGAAGGAAAAATCTAAGAGAATCGTATGGTAGTCCATGGCAAACTCTAGGATCTGTCCTGTAACTACTTGTTGAAGAGTGCTTTGAAAACTATTGCTTTTTTATTTCTTTGCTTTGTATATATATTTTACTATATAATAAAAAAGTTAAAAAAAAAATAAGAAAAAAACAGAAGAAAGAGCAAAAGTCAAGGTCATAACTGTTCACCTGGAGGAACTTGAGCAAGAACAGCAAACTAACCCCAAAACAAATAGAAGAAGAGAAATAACAAAAATTAAAGCAGCGTTAAATAAATGAGAGAACAAAAGAACAACAGAAAGAATCAATAACTAAAAGTTATTTTTTTGAGAAAACCAACAAAATCAATGGACCACTAGCAAGGCTGACAAAGGAAAAAAAAGAGATGATGCATAAAAACAAAATGAGAAATGAGAGAGGGGTCATTACCAGGGAACCTGAAGAAATAAAAACTATCATAAGAGGATACTATAAACAACTATACACCAACAAACTAGACAACTTAGAGGAAATAGGCAAATTTCTGGAAACACACAAACTACTGATATTGACATGAGAAGAAATAGAAGATCTTAACAAACCAATCACAAGTACAGAGATTCAATCAGTCATGAAAAATCTTCCTACAAAGAAAAGCCTAGGGTCAGATGGCTTCATAGGGGAATTTTATCAGACATTCCAGAAAGAACTAACACCAATCCTGCTCAAACTTTTTCAAAAAATTGGGGAAAAAAGACTACTACCTAACTCATTTAATGAAGCTAACATGACTTTAATACCAAAACCAGGCTAAGAGGCTATAAGAAAGGAAAACTACAGGCAAATCTCCTTAATGAACACAGATGCAAAAATTCTCAACAAAATACTAGCAAATCAAATCAAACAACACATTAAAAGAATTATGCACCACAATCTAGTGGGGTTTATACCAGGAATGCAAGGATGGTTAAACACAAGAAAATCAATTAACATGATACAGGACATTAACAAATCAAAAGGGAAAAATCACATGATCATTTCAATTGATGCTGAAAAGGCATTCAATAAAATTCAACATCCTTTTCTGATGAAAACACTCCAAAAGGTAGGAATCAAAGGACACTTCCTCAATATGATAAAGGGCATATATGACAAAACCATAGCCAGCATTGTACTCTATGGTGATAGACTGAAAGATTTCCCCCTAAGAGTGTGAATAAAACAAGGATGCCTTCCAGTACAGTGTTATTCAATACTGTACTGGAAGTTCTGGCTAGAGCAATCAGGAAGGAAAAAGAAGTAAAAGGCATCCAAATTGAAAAAGAAGAAGTAAAACTTTCATTACTTGCAGATGACATGATACTATACTTAGAAATTCCTGAGAAATCTACAACAAAGTTACTTGAGCTAATACATTCAGCAAGGTGCCAGGATATAAAATTAATGTAAAAAACCACTAATGTTTCTATACACAAGCAATGGCCTAAGTGAAGAGTCAATTAGGGAAAAAAATCCATTCAAAATAGCAACCAAAAGAATCAAGTACCTAGGAATGAACTTATCTAGGTACGTAAAGGACTTGTACGCAGAAAACGATATAACACTGCTAAAAGAAATCAAAGAAGATCTAAATAGGTGGAAAGACATTCCCTGCTCATGGACAAGAAGGTTAAATGTAGTTAAGAATTCAATTCTACTCAAATTGATCTACAGGTTCAACACAGTACGAATCAAAATTCCATCAACTATTTTGAATATTTGGAAAAGCTAATTACACCAAATTCATCTGGAAGAGAAAGAGACCCTGAATAGCTAAAAGCATCCTAAATAAGAAGAATGAAGTGTTAGGATTAACACTCCCTGATTTTAAAACTTATGATAAAGGGACAGCATGGTACTGGCACAAAGAAAGAAGTATTGACCAATGGAATTGAATCAAGTGTGCAGAAACAGACCACCAAATCTATGATCAACTGATCTTCAACAAGGCCTACATATCCACTGAACAGGGACAAAACAGTCTTTTCAATAAATGGGCATGGGAGAACTGGATATCAATAGCCAAAAGAATAAGAAAGGACCCTTACCTTAAACCCTATACAAAAATGAACTCAAACTGGATCAAACACCTGAATATAAGAACCAGTACCATAAAGCTCCTAGAAGAAGATGTAGGGGAAACATCTTCAAGACCTAGTAATAGGAGGTAGCTTCCTAAACTTTACACCCAAAGCACAAGCAACACAAGAAAAAATAGATAAATGGGAACTCCTCAAAATCAAATGCTTTGCTGCCTCAAAAGACTCTGTCAAAAAGATGAAGAGGCAGACAACTCAATGGGAGAAAATATTTGTAAATCATACTTTGGATAAAGGTTTGATATCCTGTATACATAAAGAAATCATACAAGTCAACAACAAAAGAACAAATAACCCAATTATAAAATGGGCTAAAGATATGAATAGGCATTTTTCTGAAGAACAAATACAGATGGTTAAAAAACACAGGAAGAGATGCTCATTTTCATTAGCTATAAGGGAAATGCAGATCAAGGCTACAATGAAATACCAACTCATACCTATTAAACAAACAAGAAACTACAAATACTGGAGAGGAGGTGGAGAAATTGGAATACTAATGCACTGCTGCTAGGAATGTATAATGGTACAGCCGCTATGGAAGACAGTTTGGCAGTTTCTTAGAAAACTAAATATTGAGTTGCCCTATGATGCCGGCAATACCACTATTTGGCATATAACCAGAAGAGCTGAAAGCAATGACACAAACAGACATTTGCAGACTGATGTTCATGGCAGCATTATTCACAATCACCAAAAGATGGAAACAATCCAAGTGCCCATGAACAGACGAATGGATTAACAAAATGTGGTATATACATACAATGGAATATTATGCAGCAGTAAGATGAAACGATGTCCTGAAGCACATGTCAAGATGGGTGAACCTTGAGGACATAATGCTGAGTGAAATAAACCAGACACAAAAGGATAGCTATTGTATGATTTCACTTTTATGACCAGCATAAAGATATAATCAGAGGCTTATAATACAGAATATAGGGGACGTAGAGATACATGGAAGCTAGAGATGGGTGAACAGTTTACTAATGAGGTTGAACTTAAGTGTAAGGGAATAGATAGAAATGAAGACGGTTCACTAATGGGTTTATAAGTAATACTGCCATATTGAAAGTGAACATGATTAAAAGGGGATGTATAAATCATTATGTCCCACCAATTAACACTACAAATATAAATTAGTTCTTGCATGGACCACTTCAAAGGAATGAATCTTGTACAAAGAGTGTATAATTACAACGTGTAGGGAGAAAACTGCTATTGCATGCTGTACCAGTTTGAAAGGATTTATGTACCCTAGAAAAGCCACGTTTTAATCCTAATCAAACTTGTGGGAGTGACCGTTTCTTCTAATCCCTTTTCAGCACTATAGGTTGAAAACTTGATTAGGTTATCTCCATGGAGATGTGGGTATTTGTTGGTTTGAAAGGATGCATGTCCCTTAGAAAAGCCATGTTTTAATCCTAATCCCATTTTGTAAAGGCAGTCATTTCTTCTAATCCCTGTTCAGTGTTGTATGTTTGAAACTGTAATTAGATCATCTCCCTGGAGATGTGATATAATCAAAAGTGGTTGTTAAGCTGGATTAGATGACAACATGTCTCCACCCATTCAGGTGGGTCTTGATTAGTTTCTGAAGTCCTATAAAAGAGGAAACATTTTGGAGAATAAGAGATTCACAGAGAGCAGAGAATGCTGCAGCACCACGAAGCAGTGAGTCCATGAGCTAGCAACCTCTGGAGATGAAGAAGAAAAACGCCTCCCGGGGAGCTTCATGAAACCAGAAGCCAGGAGAGAAAGCTAGCAGGTGACGCTGTATTCGCCATGTGCCCTTACAGCCAAGAGAGAAGCCCTGACTGTGTTTGCCATGTGCCTTCTCACTTGAGAGAGAAATCCTGAACTTCATCGGCCTTCTTGAACCAAGGTATCTTTCCCTGGATGGATGTCTTAGATTGAACATTTCTGTAGATTTGTTTTAACTGGGACATTTTCTTGGCCTTAAAACTGTAAACTAGCAACTCATTAAATCCCCCCTTCTAAAAGCCATTCCGTTTCTGGTATATTACATTCCAGCAACTAGCAAACTAGAACAGTATTAAACTTGAATAGATGGAGACATGACTCCACCCATTCAGGTGCATCTTGATTAGTTTACTGGACTCCTATAAAATAGGAAACATTTTGTACAAAGCTGGAGATTCTGAGAGAGAGAGAGAACGCTGCAGAACAACAAAGCAGAGTCTACTAGCCAGCAACTTTTGGAGATGAAGAAGGAAAATGCCTCCCGGGGAGCTTCATGAAGCAGGGAGACCGGAGAAGAAGCTAGCAGACATTGTGTTTGCCACGTGCCTTTCCAGATGAGAGAGAAATTCTGACCATGTTCGCAATGTGCCTTTCCACTTGACAAAGAAACTCTGAACTTTATTGGCCTTCTTTGACCAAGATATCTTTCTCTGGATGCCTTAGATGGGACATTTCTATAGACTTGCTTTAACTGGGACATTCTCATGGCCTTACAACTATAAACTTGTAACTTATTTCATTTCCGTTTTAAAAAGCCATTCCATTTCTGGTATATTGCATTCCGACAGCCAGCAAACTAAAACACACACTATGGGCTATGTTTAACAGGACAACATCAGCACTACCCCAGCAACATCAGAGTAAATAATGGCGGGAGGGACAAGTACTAAGGGGAGGTTTGGATTTTTTATTTGGTGAGGGTATGTTTATCGGTTATTTTTCTCTTGGGAACAATGAAATTATCTAAAATTGGGAAGTGTTGATGGACTGTTCACTTTGGACATTATACATGATGCCCAATGAATACAGATGGCTGAAGGATGCACTAACTGAGAAGCAGACTGGCAAATGATGGTGTATACATATAAATGAATATTCTGCTGCTACAAAAAGGAACAAAGTTGCAAGGCATGCAACATTTGAATGAACCTATGGGACATTTGGTGAGACAAAATAAGCCAGAAACAAAAGAGCAAATATTGTATGAGCTCATTTAAAAAATATTTAACCTCATCTACTCTTTGAGACCAAAGGAAGAAAGGTTTGTTTTGTCCAGAATCTAAATTTTCTGTAGTATATAATCCAACTTAACCTGTCTGGATAGATAAAACAATCCAAACATGGAGCCCAGAATAAGAATGAGGACCTTTAATCCTGTATAGCTTAATGTAATGCCTGGATAAGTCCCAGAGTATATTAAGCAGATAATCAAGAAATATTGGCAAAGTACTTTGAGGGATGAAAGAAGAAATATGGAACTATTAAACTTTACCACTGGAGAAACCCCTGATACTGTGACAAACATTAGGGACATCCAAATCAATAGGCCAAGCCCTTGATCTTGAGGCCTGCTCTTGTGAAGCTTATGTATGTGTTGGAGAAGCTTAGCCTACCTATATAGGTATGCCTAAGAGTTACTTCCAGAGGACCTCTTCTGCTGCTCAGATGTGGCCTCTCTCTCTCTGTAAGTCCAA
>PVIY010017645.1:0-49058 GCA_004026745.1 Myrmecophaga tridactyla | reverse complement strand
ACATAAACTGAAAACTTTATTAATAATTATTTCTTGATGTGGCCCGGTTTTAAATTTGCATAAATGCCACCACAGAGTGTTTGAAGAAGGAAGAGTCCACCTGCACACAGGGGCAATGGTTGGGGCAAAAACCGGGGTGTGTGTGGGGGGGGGGGGGGGCGCTAGGGAGGCCGGGGTGGTGGGGGAGGGGCTGTCAGGGGCCGGAGAGGAGGGAAAAGCCGAGGGAGAAAGCAGGTAGAGGTTCCGGCCTGGTAGAGGGCTGAGGAAGCTGGGAGTGGTCAGGCTGAGTGGGGCCTGGCTGAGCCAACGCCTTAGTGATGGCTGGGGAGGTTCCAGGCTGAGGGGTTAAAGGCCCCACTTATGAGGGGGGCCGCGGTCCCCGGCAGGCTGCAGGGGTCCCCTACCCATCAGGTCCAGCTGAGGTGGGGAGCCGCCGAGTCGGAGGGGCCCTGCTGAGGCCGGCCACAGGGTGGCTTGCGTGGCGGGCCTCAGCGGTATTCGGTCAAACGCCAGAGGACCCGCAACCCCACTGGGTCTAGGTGACGGGGTGAGGAGAGCAGACTCGGTCGGGCCGAGCAACCTTAAGTGCGGCCTGGCCGGCGAGGAGGCCTGAATGGACCCCGGGCAGGCCGAGCAGAGAGCGGCCGGCCTCTAAAGGCTACAGGGAGCCCGGGGCCCGGCGCGAGGGGACGGCGCAGTCGGCTCGGCACTCACTCTCGGTGACCCGGCTGAGGCGCAGGACGTGCTCCGGCCGGATGGTGTCCAGAGCCAGCAGCTCCTGCTCCGTGACCGCTGCCCCGCTGCCGTCATCAGCCGCGTGATGGGGCGCCTGCCGCCGCGCCTTAAGCCGGTTCAGAACTCCGCCGCCTGCCTTCTTCTTCTCCTCCTTACCGGTCACCAGCCCGCCGGGCCCAGCCGCGGACTCCGCGGCTGCAGCCTTTGGGTTCGACCCGTTCATCTCTCCGCCGCCAAGATGGCCGCCGCCTTCACAGCGCCGTAACTATGGAGGCGGGGGCGGGGCCCGGGGAGTGACACCTGGGCGGGGCGGGGCCTGCAAGGACTCAAGCTAGCTCCAGCCCTGCAGTGGAGTTGAGGGATAGCCGGAGCTTTAGAATCCCCTAGACTCTCCATCAGGCCTCGGAGTCACTCCACATGTTTTAACAGTCTTTCATAAGGCCAACCATGGACAAAAATCTTAAGAAAATGCTTATTAATCTTTGGCATAGAAACTAAGTTTAAAACAGTGCTTGCAATAAATAATAGGGGAAACAAATGTTAAAATAAATTGGGTAGAAGGAAATACTAGTGGTCAATGAGAGGGAGGGGTAAGGGGTATGGTACGTATGGGTTTTTTCTTTTTTCTTTTTATTTCTTTTTCTGGAGTGATGTAAATGTTCTAAGAAATGATCATGGTGATGAATATACGACAATGTGATATTGTAAGCCATTGATTGCACACCAAGTATGGAATGTTCATACGTTAAGAATGTTCGTGTTGCATGTTGATTGATTTTATTCATAAAAAAAATTTAAGACTTAAAAAAAACAAACAGTGCTTGCAGCAAAGGTAGCTTCAAGACAAGCCTTTCAATCAGATTGCCAATCCCGAACCCTACTCTACCAGGCCTTAGACTGGCTATATGGAATATAAGAATATGAGAGCAGGGATTGGATCTGGTTAATTCACTATTTTTTTCCCTGCAGTCTAGCTAATTGTGTGACGTATGGTAGGCGCCCAATAATGATTGAGTGAAAAAATGAATGCATGAATGAATGTTGTAAATGAAAGCCTGAACAGTCCCTGCTCTGAAGAAGCTTCCACTTTGTTGCGGAAGACTGTGAAGTACACAATTCATTATGTTATGTGGCCCTTCCCCTTGACCAAAAATGAATTAACTAGATGACAATCTAAACTCTGCTAACCTCTATAAGAGTTAAAGCAAAGGTGCTATGAGAGCACATGAGTGGTTTGTTTTGACCAGGGTGTGAGGGTTTGTGGGACCAGGGGGAGGCTTCACAGAAGTGCACTGAGCCTTAGAGGTTTACCATGATTTCACTGAGTGGAGAATGCATTTAGGGGAAAGGCCACTGACACCCCAAGTGAAGTCATGAAGGTACTTGGGCCTAGTCTTTCTCTAGGGATTCTGGATCCACTCTCTTCTATGTTGGAGACCTGAGACTGACTGATGCAGTGTGTCTGCTAGGTCTCGGCCAGACTTAGACCAAAGTGAAACTCTACTCCTTCCCTCATAGCCAGCCTCGGGACCTGACTTGGGCCAAGCCTTGCCAGGTCCCTCTTACCTGGTGTGAGGGGCTTAGGGTGGGGTGAAAGGCCCAGCCTGGATCCTAGACAAAGTCCAATCCTGGCTCTGCCCCAGGACCTGGCTGGGTGAAACAGTATGTGGTGCAGTTCCTATCTAAATGCTGCTCTGTCTTTGAGAGATTAAAAACTACTCAGCATATCTTTCATGGAGATTTTAACAAATGGTAGAAAGAATAAAAGTCTTTCCCAGGCTAAAATATATTGGGTAGATGGAAATACTAGCAATCAGTGAGAGGGAGGGGTCAGGGTATGTATGAGTTTTTTTCTTTTTATTTTTTTTTTCTGAATTGATGCAAATGTTCTAAGAAATGATCATGGTGATGAACATACAACTATGTGATGATATTGTGAGTTACTGATTATATACCAAGAATGGAATGATCATATGATAATAATGTTCGTGCTTGTATGTTGTTATGTTTAAAATTTTTTTTAATGTAAAAAAAGTCTTTCCCTTTGCAAATAACTCTTTTATAGCCACTCATCAGTTCCTTAAGAATTTCTAGAACTATAACATGCTACTGGATTGTGAATCGCCAAGGGGGGTTTAGGCTACAGTCATTTCCCACTCACTTGCTCACCAAATTTTTGTTCTGAGAGATCAGAAGAGTTACCAGGATCCTATCTTTTTTCTTTCTAGGGATGATGGCAAATTTATTAACCCCTTTACCTGCAATTTCACATCCAGGTATTTAGCCTACATGTAAGCAGAAAGAGATCTACTGCAACACCATTTGTAATGTTGAGAAATTACAAATAAATTACAGTTGCATCTGTTCATAAGTCCCCTTGGGGAAATGGGGAGAAAGAGGGAAAATTCAACTTCCTCATATGGAGAATTCCTGATATTCTCACAAGCGGTGGGGACAACCAAGTCAATAGGCAGAGCCCTCAATCTTGGGTTTTGTCCTTATGAAACTTCATCCTGGAAAAGGATAGGCTAAGCCTACTTAAAATTAGGCCTAAGAGTCACCCCCAGAGAACCTCTTTTGTTGCTCAGGTGTGAACACTCTCTCAGCCAACATGGCTGTCCCGGCCCGCGGGACGATCAACCGAGGCTCTAACTCCTGTGAGGGAGGAATGGTATAGGACAAGAGACACGAAGAACGACAGCAAGACAAATATTCTGATCAAGCTGCAAAGTTTTATTGAGAGGGCTGGGTATATATATGCTTTTGGAAGAAGGCGTGGCTAGTAGGGACGGGTGGCGATCTAGGATTGGTCACTGCTGTCACTAGGCTGGAGGGCAGATTACTGGGATTGGTTGCTGCTGTTGCTAGGCTGGAGGGCAGATTACTGGGATTGGTTGCTGCTGTTGCTAGGCTGGAGGGCAGATTACTGCGATTGGTTGCTGCTGTTGCTAGGGTAAAAGGCAGTTTGTAAGGTTAGTACTTTTGGCGCGAACCGCTAGTACTTCCGTAAAGGTTGATTGTAGCTTAGGCTGTTTTTGTATTAGCCCTGGCGGCCATGTTGCACGTTTTCGGCATCGCTGAGGGTGGAATCTATATATGCTACCTTAATTGTCCCCAACACATGGCAAGCGAACTCACTGCCCTCCCCCTCTCTACATGGGACATGGGACACACCCAGGGGTGTGAGCCTCCCTGGCAACGTGGGACAGAAACCCTAGAATGAGCAGGGGCTTGGCATCAAGGGATTGAGAAAACCTTCTTGACCGAAAGGGGGAAGAGAGAAATGAGACAAAATAAAGTGTCAGTGGCTGAGCAATTTCACACGGAGTTTGTGGGGGTGGTGTATGTCCTGGAGGTTGTTCTTACACATTGTATGGATGTCCCCTTTTTGGTTTGTGGTGTTGGAGTGGCTGGAGGGGAGTGCCTGGGGCTGTGGAGCTGTGTTCCAGTGGCCACGTTTCTTGGAGATGATTGTATAATGGTGTGGCTTTTGCAGTGTGACTGTGTGGTTGTGAAAGCCTTGGGTCTGATGCTCCTTATCTGCAGTGTGGACAGGTGAGTGAAGAATATGGATAGGAGAGTGAGCAGGTGGTAGGAGGAACAAAGGTTAAAGTGGATTGAGTGGATTTGAAGTGCTGGTGGTCAATGAAAGGGAGTTGTGGGGGGTTTGTCATGTATGAGTTTTTTCTTTTTTATTTTGCTGGGAAGATGCAGGTGTTTGGAGGGGTGATCATGGTGATGAATGGCAGCTGTGTGGTGATGTTGCGAGTCACTGATTGTGGCCATGTTGGCAGTGTTTGTATGTCAGGAATGTTTGTATGTCGAGAGTGTTTTGTATGTCTGTTCGTTGTTTATAATAAAAATATTTTTAAAAAAAACATTCCCATGCAAAAAAAATTACAGTTGCATCCGTTAAAAGAATTATGCACCTGTTAAAAAGAATGAGGCCAGGCGGGCCGCAATGGCTCACTGGCAAAGTTCTTGCCTGCCATGCTGGAGACATGGGTTCAATTCCCAGTGCCTGCCCATGTAAAAAAAAAAAAAAAAATGAGGTCAATCTATACGTACAAATATGGAAAGATATCAAAGATGTATTAAATGATAAAGAACAAGTCTCAGAATCCCATTTGTTTAAAATAAAAAGTATATGAATATACAAGATGTGTATTTTAACTGTAAAAGAAGAAGTCTGGATATCCTCTAAAATGTTAACTGTGGTTTTTTTTGGGAAGGAGAGTACTGAAAGGGGCTAAAGGGGGATATATTCACTTTTTATACTATTTAGCACTATTTCTGTACTACTTTATCACAGCAAGCTTATGATCATTGGCTGCTTTGTACACTTTTTAAAATGAAAATACCGTGGATGTGTCTGGAAGACAGATTTTATGCCAAAGTAGGCTTGTTTTCTCTAAAAATTTAAAAGCAACCTCAAACTTCATCACCATTTTCTGCTAAAAAAAAATACTGTAATATGTGGGAGTCAGGGCCTGTACTCTCCCTAGTCAATACCTACGAGTCATTGTTAAAAGGAGTAGACTATGTCTTTAGGAGACTAGAAAACGGCAAAAAAAGAAAATATTTGTATATTTAAATTTTTTTAAGGATAGGAAAAATTAGGACTGTAACCTTCAATCTGCCTCTGCTCACCAAATCTTTCGAAGGAATGTCAGAAGGCATCTTTAAAAATGCTTCTTGAAACACAATGAGATATCATCTCATACCCACCAGAATGGCCATTATCAGTAAAACAGAAAACGACAAGTGCTGGAGAGGATGTGGAGAAAGAGGCACACTTATCCACTGTTGGTAGGAATGTAAAATGGTACAACTGCTGTGGAAGGCAGTTTGGCAGTTCCTCAGGAAGCTAAGTATAGAATTGCCATATGACCCAGCAATACCATTGCTAGGTATCTATTCAGAGGACATGAGGACATTTGCACACCAACATTTATAGCAGCATTATTTACAATTGCAAAGAGATGGAAACAGGCCAAATGTCCATCAACAGATGAGTGGCTAAACAAGCTGTGGTATATACATATCATGGAACATTACACAGCTGTAAGACAGAATAAACTCATGAAGCATGTAACAATGTGGATGGACCTTGAGGACGTTATGCGAAGTGAGACTGGCCAGAAACAAAAGGACAAATACCGTACGGTCTCACTGATAAGAACTAACATTAATGAATGAACTTGGAGAATTTCAGTTGGTAACAGAGACCATTCAGAGATAGAAATAGGGTAGAGATTGGGTAATTGGAGCTGAAGGGATATAGATTGTACAACAGGACTGATTGTAAAAATTCAGAAATGGATAGCACCATACTACCTGATTGTAGCACAATAATGTAAGTACACCAAATGAAGCTCAGTGTGAGAGGGATAGAGGGAGGAGGGCTGGGGGCACATATGAAACCATAAAGAAAGATAGACGAAAAAGACTGAGACAGTATAATCTAGGAATGCCTAGAGTGTACGATAGTGACTAAATGAACAAATTAAAAAATGTTTTGCATGAGTTAAAAAAATGCTTTTTGAAAAAGTCGATTGTGATAATAAAACAGTATTTATTCCTTCTCGCCTCCTATATTCTGGAGCCTCTAGAAGGAAAAATCTGAGAGGATGGTATGATAGCCCATGACAAACTCTGGGATCTGTCCTATAACTACTTGTTGAAAAGTGCTTTGAAAACTACTGCTTTTTTCTTTCTTTGTACATATGTTATATTATACAATAAAAAAAGTTATTTAAAAAAAGGCTTTTTGAAAATTACATATACTAACACCCTGAGTTGGGAAAGAAGAAGGAAAATAGAGAATTGCTAAACTAAATATAACCCCAAGGTTTTCTTGGTCTAGACAGGGAAAGACTGGAGTAGAAAGGCTGGCCTCCCTGTTACCCCAGCTTAGTGCTCTGCAGGTCCTCTCCAGCTGCCTGTCTTCCTTGTTGTAAGAGGTGTGTCTGTAGCTGTTTTCCAGGGCAGTCCCAAAGTAGTAAGGCAGTTCACCTCAAATCAGGCCAGGAAAGTGGGGCTCGGAGCTGGTGCAGCCAAAGTAAGCAAATCACTAGAGGGCTTTTTTTCTGCCCAGACTAGGAAGTTCAGTTTTCCTTCTGCACATCCTAAAGATGGCATACAGAGTATCAACAATGATGGCTGAGATTGTAGGCATGCCTTGTGGTTTGGGACTGAGAGGCAGTAATTTCCTTAGCACTCAAATCACTTCATTCTCTGGCTGAGAGCTATTTTAGAAGCATTAATTTATTATTTATATCCCACCTGTTTCCAAAAGGATTTCTGGCATGTTCCAAAGTCATATAACACAAGACTGGTAAATGAAAATTCATATAGTCTTGTGGAACACAGTACTTTCAAACTTTTGAATGCACTTCTCTTTGATCCAGTAATTACTTAAAGAAATTCTAAAGAAACACTTGTACATGTGCATAAAGGTGTATATATGAGCATATTCACTGCAGCAGTTTGTACTGACAAAAAATTAGCACTATCTTAATGTCCATCCATAGGGGAATGGTAAGAGATTATAATCTAACCATAAAACACTGCGCAGCTCTTAAGACTGAGGAAAATCTATATGTACTAATATATATCTATGTACAGACTCGCCAAGACATATTAAGGAAGAAAGCAAGGTACACAATGGTGTGTACATAAATATGTACTATGTAAATACCCATAAAAGGAAAAACATACACTGGGCTGCCACCTTTATTATCCTATAGGGATTAAAGGGGTATAGATGGGAACAATGACGTTTCACTTTTTCATTGTGTATGTTTTAAAAATGCATCTCTGTATTACTTAGATCACTAAAAGTATGAGAAGATTATTAGTTTTTCAGAGAAAAAAAAAAACTACGATACAACCATCACCCAGGTTCAATCAACAGTTATCAACATTGAAAAGGTTCCTTTTTAAAAAGAGGGTATTATCCTGGGATGAGACAGGACGTGGCATCAAGGGATTGAGAAAACCTTCTTGACCAAAAGGGGGACGAGAGGAAATGAGACAAAATGAAGTGTCAGTGGCTTTGAGATTTCAGAGCCAAGGGGTTATCCTGGAGGTTATGCTTATGCATTAAATAGATACTCCTTTTTAGTTTATGGTGTACTGGAGTGGCTGCAGGGAAGTACCTGAAACTGATGAGCTGTGCTCCAATAGCCTTGCTTCATGAAGATGATTATATAATGATAGCTTTTACGATGTGACCGTGTGATCATGAAAACCTTGTGCCTGATGCTCCTTTTATCCAGAGTATGGACAGATTAGTAAAAAATATGGATAAAAAATAAATAATAGGGGGGAACAAAGGTTAAAATAAATGTGGTAGATAGAAACACTTGTGGTTAATGAGAGGGAAGAGTGAGGGTTATGGTATGTGTGAGTTTTTTTTTCTTTTCTTTTTCTGGAGTGATGCAAATGTTCAAAAAAACGGTCATGGTGATGAATACAATTCTGTTACACTATTGTGAAGGACTGATCGTATGCCATGTATGGAATGTTTGGTATGTTGAGAATGTATGTTGTTTTTCAATAAATTTTTTTTTTTAAATAGGATATTATTTTTTTTAAAAAAAGGATATTATAGCATTAAGAGCACAGCTTTTGTACTCAAACAAGGCTGAGTTCCAGTCCTGGCCCTGCCCCTTCCCACTGATGTGACTTTCTCTCCCAGCCTTTGTATCTTCATTTTTAAGTCAAGCTAATAGTAGGTCTTGTCTAGGGTGGTTTTGAAGAGGAAATGAAAAACTGTAGAAAAAGCACTGTGCCTGGTTCCAGGGAAAGTGTTCCCTGAATGGTTACGATGGCGATATATTTAAGTGGGCTCTTTCTCCGGGACCCCTCTGCTGAGGACAGGCACACTAGGGGACAGGGAGAAGCCATGGAGTTCTTTTCATGGAGTGAAAAGAACATTCAAGTCAGAGCTCAGAGGAAATGAGCTGGGGATCAGACCCTGAGGAAGCAACAGATAGATTAAAGTGAAAACAGTGAGGAAACCCAGGAAAGCAACTCTTGGTACCAGGCTCAGGTAAAAAAGCAAGTGGGGTCATTTTTGCTAATATAAGTGGTTAGAACAAACAAAAATATGACTCAAGCCCACTTTAGGGGCTTGTACTGTTTCCTTTCTGCCTTGATTCTCCACCACTGCTACAGCAACAAGCTTTCCAGTAAGTGCTGGAAAAGCCCTTCCTCTGTGGGGGATGGGAGGGAGCTGAGTATGGAGAAAGGTCTGACACGCACACAGGCTCCAGCCAACTAGGAGCCTGATTTCCTTAGCAAGATTAAGATCTGGGCCCACAGAGTGGTCCAACCCAGCCCCAGCACTTGGCCCAAAGTCTTCTGTCAGACAATTTTCCTCCCTGCAATTCCCCAGAGCAGGGCTTCTTCAGGTCTCTTCCCCATTTGGCAACTCAGGAAAAACTACTTGAAATAGTAACAGTTGAGTCTGAATTAGTAAAGAACTCCAGTTATGGGTGGACTCAATTTAAGAAAGACTCTGTGGGCCTCCTGGCTTGTTTGGCCCCCAGGAACAGACTCCATCAACACTGGCCTCATTTCTGGAGCTGAGCACTGAATTCTGACCTTCAAGGGATAAATGAGGGAGGACAGGAGGCCATCCTCCTCCAAACCAACAGGTTCCTGCTTGAAGAAATACAGCAGTTTGTCTGGGGAGCCATGTCACACGGTATAATAGGGAAAATGGAAGGCAGTGGTGAGTAATGGTTAAGAAAACGAATCCTGATTTAAAAGCCTAGTTCTGCCTTTTGCTGGCTGTGTGGCCTTGGGGAAGTCATCTCATCTCTTAAAAGGTAATACCAACAGGTTTGTTGAAGATCGAACAGACAGAATATTTGTAAAGTGCTTGGCACTGTGCCCAGCCCATTTTAAGGGTTCACTAAAGGAAAGCTATAATTACTATTCTTGTAGCCTTAGAAAGAGCATGGGCTTTGGAAGCAGACAGACTAGTTTTGATCCTGACTTGGCCATTTACCAACCAGTCTGAGGTAAATTACTGAACTTTTTTGAGATTCATGTTCCTCAGCTATAAAACAGCACTGATCAATTACAAGAAAAAATCCTTCCTGCTTGTTCTGCCCCTTCCCAATGTAAACTCAACAGACAACACACCAGAAAAGGAGAAAGCAGAGAAAATGTTCCATGGCTTGGTTTGTCCATAAGCTATTATAGAGGCGAAGGGAAAGATGAAAGGAGAGGCAACTACAGGCTGACTGTGCCTTGGAAGTAAGGACAGTCATGGCCTGCTGTGCCAGTGAAAGGGGAAACAGAAGACAAATTAACTTTATTTTCCTTGACTGTGCTACTAGTTGAAATGGCCAGGCAGGGTTTTACAGGGTATTATTCCCTTAACCAAACATTCTGGAGAAGAAAAGTAAAAGACACATGGTTAAATGGACAAAAGTTTCTGGCCTCATCACAGAAGAACCTTCACAGCCAAGTGACTGCCTGGGTCTCCCCTTTCCCACCCCATCACTTCACCGCTTTTCAATCAAATTCAAACTCAATACCAACACAGAGTGTCACTGCAAATTGTTTATTAAAACACAAAGCAATGGACAGTGAAAAACATCCTGATTTTTTACTTTTTGGTGGGAGTAGAATGGGTGCATGGAAGGGATAGGAACAGATGAAGACAGCTCAGAAGGAAAGACAGCTCTATCCACCCTACTACTTTCCCCAGCCAGCCAGGTTTAAAGCCCTCAAGCACACTTCATTGTACTGCTGTAAATGTACATTATGGCTACAGAGTTGGTTTGGTCTAGGCAGGGAGAGGATGGAAAGCTAGAATAGGAACTACTAAGAACCTGACATTTTTTCTCCATACTTGGTACAGAATAGAGCAGCCAGGCCCAATTTGAAGAGCCAGCTTCCTGACAAGCTAGGTTAGGCCTAAAATGGTTAAAGAGGCTGTTTTAAGCTCAGAATGGGCAGCTGACCCTAGCTTGAAAGAACCTGGTGGAAGAAAAGATATCATTCCTAAATCCAAGGAGGAAACAAACCCAGGGTCAAATATCTTTTCATTCCCTGGATCATGGCACACCAGGGAACAAAAGACATGAAGAATATCTCTTTCCTGGTTTTGCCACAACATCTCTCCCTGCCATTTTCCCCACCCACCTGGCAACTTACTTCTTCTTTCCTGAAAGTTGTCCTTTAAAAGGACAGAAATCACTTCAGTTTGTTGTTGTTATTCCTCATACTGAAATAAAGCACTGATGCTCAAAATAGAGGTGAGAATAGAGTTCTGCTTTTCCTGGTGCTATATGCCCCCATATCACAAGACTGCCTGGATGCAAGCAATGCTAAGGCCCTCTCTGCCAATTCTAACAGGCACTACTATTTCCCTGGCTGCCAGCATGATCCTGGCACCTTGTTCTTACACTTCTGGGGGAAACCCGTCTTGAGAGATCCATCCTGCTCTTTTTCTGCCAATCCAGCCAGTCTTGAAATGCTCTTATCAAGATGATTTGGCCATCTAAAGCAGGCCAGCCAAAAGGCAGCTGGGAAAGGACAAACCAGATCGGCAGCAAGCCACACATGGGCAAAGAAGAAACCTGCACTTGCTGGAAAGCTGACCCACTGATTGGTGCCAATCTAGTTTTATAACAAAATGAAGAACTCTAATCCTCTTGCCCCAGGAGCATATAAATACAGAAAGAATCCTAGCTTAGACTGAAAGGGAAAAATTCCTCTAATTTCTCTGAAGCTTGAACATTAAGGCTTCTTTGCAATGTTCTTAAGAGTTCTTTGATCCCTAATTCTATCTTTCCATAGAAGAGAAGCAGATTTCTTCTGACATTTCCGAACAGATCCCTGTTGTTCTGGTTCTGCTCCAGTACACTATCATTTAGCCCTGCCCTCCTATGGGGCATGTGGGGCATGGCAGAAGGTGGACCAAAGCACGTCCACGACCTTTTTTTTTTTTTGCATCTATTAGTCTCTCACTTTGGAAAGCTCATCTGCTCTCCTGGATCCTTTTGGATCTTGGCAAAAGAGAGGCATAGAGGGCAATCTTATATGTTGCCACTTGATGCCATAAGGCTCCTCAAGGCAAGAAGACACTTGAATTATGTCAAAGCAGGCCAGCAAAAGGAAGGGGGAGAAAGGGATGAGGAAGTAGCCCCATGGCGGAGACTGAAGAAGTCCTGCCCAGACCTGAATCTAGAGGGAATGCCCACCCTGGCTCAGAGCAGGAGAGGAAAAGGCACAGTGCTGACCGGGGTAGGTCCTTCCTCATTCCCTAGGGAGGGTAGAAAACCTGCTGGTTCTTCCCTGGGCTTCCCAAGGTGAGCCGATTTCTAGGAAAATGATTGTAAGTGCTAGGAAAGCGAAAATACTGCTGCTGTTTTCTGAAGTTTGGCTAAGATTCTAGACGCCATGGCCAGGCTTTCCCGGGAGTGTCTAGAGGCAGGATAAGAGAAATTCCTTAAAACAGAAGCTTCTCCAAACAGATAAAGAAGTGAAACCACAATTCTAAAACTGGATCAGACAGTTCCCTGGCACAGAAAGTGAGAGGGAAACAACTCAAAATTCAACGCATCTCACCCAAGTCTAAGTGACCTCTAATGTGATCACCCAGTTTCACACCAGTATCTCTCAGGCATACAGTGGGAGCGAGAGAATAGGATCACTCTCAGACTAACAGGTGGCCCTACAGATCTGGTGCAAGTCTTCCTGGAAGCCTAATGTTATTAGGACAAACTTGAATATACTGAGCAGCTTCTCCTAAAGAATGGAGATTTTTCAGAAAAATGGAGTCTGGTTTAGAGAGCATGGGTCTCATAGATAGTCTTTCCTGGCATGGTGTTTCAATCAGCATTGAGCAAGACCTAAAAAAGTCCAATTAGAGGCCACCTGGCCCCTAAACACAAATCAGAGCTAGTTGCAGACTCAGCCCATCTCCAGCATAAGTCCTTGTATGGTCCGCCCAGAAAATGAACTGAAGCCATACTTCCGTCAGAAGAAGTTTCAACCAGGCAGTGTGCTCTTGCCTTTGGCCAGTTGGACTCAAACACCTGGGACAGACCAGAGATCCAATACAAGAGCCCAGGCCTTTCCTCATCCTACTAACTGGCATCACTTGTCACCTCCCAAAACCCCAGTCAGTCTCCTTACAGTGCGGTCCTAGCACTAAGTTCAAAATACAAGTATGAGAACAAACAGTGCAAAAAGCAACAGATAACTAAGAGAATAATTCTTGACACATACAATACAAAAATAAAGAATGCCCCATCCACCCCTTTAACCTAAACTTCATGTACCTATATAATCTTGGAGGAGAAAAAAAAAAAAGTTTCAAGTTCAGCATCACAAGCCAGCTGTAGCCAGCCCTGGGCAGCTTTTGTTAGCTGGGTAGGCTTGGCTCCAGGGGACTCTGCCTCAGCCCCCACCATACTTCTTCCTGTTTCCTCACTTCCCTTTAGTTTTTGTTAACCGTAGATGATGTTCCTTCCTTTCAGACACAACCAGAGAGGAAAGTGCTCATCCCTATCCCTGAGCTCAGGGGAAAGGGATGGGCTTGGAAACAGAGGCAGAAGCAAAGCTGCTTGGCTTACAGTACCACTAGGAAATGGCCCCAGGAGCCTGTTTCCTTCTGAGACTCTGAGTCACTGAAGGGATGGGTTGAGGTGAGGAGGCAGGGGCCCCTCCTTCCTCAAAGAGACCCAGTCAAATTAATAAACAAGGCAAAATGGAGGCAGCAAGTACTCCTTCCCCATCTAGTCTATTCCACTGGCAGTAACCCATGACTCTGGGGAGTTGTAATAGAATGGAAACTAAAGTCACTGCCAGAGCACAATTTATAGTCAAGCTGATCACCTCCTCAGCAGGCTGTCCCAGGTCCAAGGCTGTAGGACTTCACCTTTTAGAAGCCAAAGAGCTTCATGAAGCACTCCAGGAAGTGTTCCTCTGACTGCAGTCTCAGGCCATAGCCGCTCAGCTATCTGACTCAATACCCTCGTCCTGAGGCCAAGTCACAGCTAAAATAAAGGGCTACAGCTCTCAAAATACCAAATGCTAGCCTGGAGTAACTCATTAAGAGCTAAAACCCAGACAAGAGCCCAAGAGCTACTTACTTTGTCACATAAAGAGCAGTTCAAATATATGGAACGCTTAAACACATCTAATAAAACAAAATTAAACATATTCTACAAAGATGGGCCTGGCCTGAGATTCTACGCTGATTCCAACCCAGGTTGAAGCTAATCCTGCTGCCTCTCATCCGCAAAATTCCTTGTAGCTTGGCGGGGTCCTCCCACATTATTGCCCTAACTGGGAAACAGACAACAGTGACAACAAAGAAAGAACAGGGGAACTTCATTCCTGCAGAAGATGTCCAAGAGAATTAAAGCCGATACTTTGATCCTAAGGTTGAATTCATAGCTGCCAGGACTATGGCTGATGGGAAATCTTTCAGACCCGTCATACCAAGAACCTGGCTACTATTTGGGTAGGGAAATGGAAGGATAGAGGGTATACCATTCAGATCAGTGGTGACTGAGCCTTGAATAGGTTAAAGGATATAGTCAATCTAATTCATTGAGGACAGCTCTGGGCATAAACCAAAACTGGTCGAACTGTGATAGAGAAGGTGTCTGTAACACAGGAGGACATGGTAACAAATGAACATCAGATAATAGATACTGCAAACAGTGGTCAGTCACTTAGTAGGGCTCAAGTCTCTGAGGATGCTCTTAAATTATACTAACATAAGCCTTTCCTAATCCAAAGACCAGAAGAGACTTTTAAGGTCAAGTGTTCTGTGCTGCAGGCTGGAAAGCATCCCTGCCCCGTGGCAGCAAGACCCTACAGAGGGGCCAGTAAAAGAACTGCTGGGTCAGGTCCTTCTGGCTGCTGGCTCAGAGATCCAGGGAGAGAGGTACCAACAAGGTGAGGTGGTAGAGGATAAGACATTCAAACGAGGGAACCTAAAATCCCCATATCTCCTTCCCTTCTTGACAATAACTTAGTGGGATGGTTGAGAGGGGGAAGAGATTTCAAATGAGTCAGATCATGAAAAAATGAAAGGAAATCAAGTCCCCAACAGGCATTGAAATCAAAATGATTCGTTGTGGTAAGAAATCAAGAGGCAACTTGAGGACCTGACATAAACTAATCGTCTTGGATACCAGACAGTCCTCTAAATGGTACATATCAGGAAGACAAGCAATGACAAAACTCAAATACTTAAGATAGAACCATCAGTGGGCTAAAACGAGAAAGACTTCCAAGTAAGGAAGTATCTACTTATGGGTTTTTTTCCTCCCCCTTCATTTTTCTTTTTGTCTTTTCCATACAAGTTATATACCTTCACACATGTATTCTCAATCCCAAGATATCTCCAAACTTATTTGGACATAACTTCAGAACATACCCAATTTCCAGCGCTGATCTTCTCAAGTAATTAGATGACATTTCCCTGCTGTTAATTTCTAACTTAAAAAAGCGGAACCGTTTCTACTCTGAGTTCAGAGTCCTTTCCACTAGGTATACAGACTAGGATCTTTGAAGAGGAAAGATCCAGTTTTACCCTAAGTACCCTGGAGAGGAAAGAGACAGCTGGGGGCCAGCCACAAAAAGGACTAAGACTGAAGCAGGTCTGGGATCAGGTGGTGGATAAGGGCTGCTCTCTACTCACCCCGCCTCTTTTTACCTCCTTTAAATTTTTTGAGTGTTTTTTGTTTGTTTTTTGTTAATCATTGTGAAAAATACAGGAAACCAAAACCAACATATTTGGTTTCTTTCCCACACCCCTCCACCCTGTTCAGGATGGTAATTTGTTCTCACAACCGGCAGAGGCAGAAGAGGGTTGGAATGAAGACTCCGAAGGCCACCAGGATGGGAAACATGAGGCTGCTGTTGTCCGAGGCATAGGGATTGGGCGTACGGGGGCCAGACTGAACTCGATTTTTATTGGTCTGTCTTTTCAGATTAGATCCTTCATCATATTCTTCTTCTTCTTCTTCCTCTTCTTTCTTCTCCAATCCTGGATGTGGCTGCAGCTTTGGTACATCTGTCACAAAAAAGAACATACCATTTAAGTAAGACTCACAGCATTTAAGTGAAACCCTTAGGAACAGCTACAATAAAGAACCCATATGACCTAACCAAGGTCCACAGGAAGGAACAAAACTTGCAGAAACAGCCTCTAGCCTACAGTGCAGCAGCGTGCCTGGAGTAATGGTGCTTAGATCTAGCTAAACAGTAGTAAAAGCAACCCTGTCCGAAAGGAAGTTCTATATCTCCCCTTCCTGTCTTATTTCTCCTTCAGAGCCCAGAGAGAACCAAACTAGAAAGGGAGAGAACCAAACTAGAAAGGGACAATGACCCAAAATCCAAAATGACCTTTCTAAATCTCTCTTTTCTCTCCCACCATCCTACATTCCTCTTTGATTCATAAAGCAACTAAAGGAGAGCTACTCCAGAATTCTGTGTCCTCAGCACATGTAACCCCTCTGCCCTACGTCCTCCTCAGGGACTCAAGCAGAAATCTGTTTGATGGGAAATCTTCCTAAATGTCATTTTGGGGGAGAACAAGACAACAGGATGAGATCCTCAGTGCATTACGAGGAGTTAGAAAGACACACAGATGTGGGATGGGGGGGAAAGTCATGGGAAACTGGCAGCCAGGATAATCTAAACACTGAGAAAAATTCAGAGATATACTCTAAGGCTATATTCCGAGGATAAGGAGACATTAGTAAGTGAACTTTTGTCCCAGTGTAGTCCAGGAATGCAGGAATCTTTCACAGTTTACAAAAACCTTAAAGAACCCCAACCCACCCCCCACTTTTGCCCTTTTGCCTGCAGAAAGGAGGTGTCAAACAAAGAACAGAGTAAGGACAAATTTCAGACAATTCCTAATGACTGCAAACGTCAGAGCACACCAATAAATACCAATATTAGTCTCATTTTACAGTGAACCTAAAGGAATTTGTCCAAGACCAAACAGCTGATTAACTGGCAGCAGCAAGATCTGAACATAGATCTTACTCTGAAGTTAGTAGCTACCATCATGTCAGTTCCCATCTGGCTGACTCTGCATTCCCCACAATCTGGCTTTAAATAGGTATTTCCAAAATAGTGACCAGCTAAATTAACCCCATCAAGGGTTTCCTCAACCATATCCTTCAATCCAAGTCAAAAAAGGAGACCAAAAGCAGGACTCACCATCCACTGTCCCAGCCATGATGTAGAGTGCACAGACTTTGGGATTGTCGTAGTACCCCTAGGAAACGGGAAGAAGTGATCAACTCCACAAAGCATAAACGTTTTCCCCTAGTACCCAGTCTTTTGAGCCTTTCCTCAGCTATTAGGGCAGGGCAGGAGTGTTACCTTGACAAACTCGATGTAGAGTCTCCCTGTAAAGGTAGACACCTCGCCCTGGACGCTCAGCTTCCCCTTTCTGATGCTCATAGGGATGATCTCATCGTGAGCAGTGCTGTGCCCAACGCGGTCAAAGATATCCAAGTCCTTCACCACAACATGGCCATTCAATCGCACATCAAACACCTTCCAGAATTAGAAAAGGAGACAATGACAACGTCATCAGCTTCACATCCCTTCAGCAATTGGACATCGTGCACTTCAAGTTCAAAAATAATATAAGAAATGATGGGGCTGGATATACCCCCAGAGTGGCAACTTGTCATTTATCTAAGCCAAATCAAAACCATGTTTTCTTTACTGCAAGGGTCTCACCCTGGCCTTAAGGAACAAAGAATATAAACAAAAAGCTCAGCATGGGAAGAAGATAATTTACAGTAAGGAACAGAAGAAAAGAATGGGGCTAAAAACAAGATACTGAAAACCAAGTATGGGGAGGTAATCAGGAGGGCCTTACCAGACTGGCTATCAGGGACTAGGACATTGCCTTCTGTCACTAACCCCCAAGCAAGTGCAGCCTCACAGGTAACAGGACACAGCTTCTCTGGAGGCAGGAGAAATCAAGCTTTTTCTCAAAGCTCATCCGTCTATCCCTTCTGAAGAGACTCTTACATGCTGACACAAAGCAGGGACTTTCCAAAAGTGGCAGTGTCCCATTGACCAAGCAGGAGCCAGACCAGGCCTCACCTTCTGCTGGGACTGTGCAAAATAGACCTCAGCAAATTTCAACACGAGCACATAGTCCCCCTCCTCTTTGATGGGCACTTCATAGCCAAAGGTCTCCTCGTTGTACCTCTCTGTTTGATAAAGGATCTGGTCCTCAGGGTTGGAGCGCAGGATTGGCAGTTTCATGCCATAGTCTGAGGCTGGGGACAAAAGACAAAAAAAAAAAAAAACCACATCAGAAGCAGGACACAAAAGAAAAGCAGAGACCCCAGAACTGCCAGAGGCATTTCCAGGGTAATACCAATAACCCTCCAGTGAAAGGGGCCACCCTTCTGCACCTGGCTCCAAACAGATCAGACACAAAAGCAGGAATCAGACAGTCATTATCGAGGAAGAATAAAATAAAAGACACCTCACACCAATCACCCTACCAGTTTCCAAAACCTCTCATAGTGGAACTTTCTGAAAGTACATTAAAATGACTTTCCCAAGAGTGTATGGAGAATGACAGGGATAAAACAAATCTAACCCATTATCAGAAGAAAAAGTACACTGCAGCTGCCTGGTTCCCTGAAAGGAAAGCTGAGGAGAAACCTCATAAAACAAGTGGGATGGCCAAGAACTCTATACAAGGCAATTAAGTTCAAAGAATGTGTTTTCTCATTCAGAAAAACTCACAGTCTAACACAAACAGGATATATGGTTAGGTAAGTCATTCTTCATTGTCTTCACTACAACATATGTTACCAGCTTTACTTGTTTTATACAATTTTCATGCAAAAAGCCCCAAGGTTGGTAAAGAGCAACATGGCAATAAAAAGATGTGATACTCTCTAATTTACTTTAGGTCCAAGAACCTTAGTCCTCACATACTCACAAAACTACCTCACCTACTCTTCTAAAATTTCTCCAATTAAACCAAAAGAAGAAAAAACAAGTTCCGACTGAATCCCTAATACCTAACGCGGTACCTGGCATATACTAGTCAATATTATTTGCAAACCAAATGAATAGCATATATAACAAACAGGGCATTTTCCCAGATATCAGATACTACATTCCAGCCCTAGAGATGAACAGTTTTCTCCTTAGGAGAGGGGCTTTTTTATTCCTTTATCCTATGAACTCAATGAAGTTTTCCAGGGCTCCTTAATTCTACTTTCCAAACCACAAACTAAGAGCTGGAAATAAGATTTCAAGACTACTTTCAAATCCAACATGGTGACTCTGAGGACATGTGATGTCCTTAAAGAACATCTAGATCCTTTAGGAGATACCGAAAAGCAGTCATCCCTGCAGCTTTTGCCTTCTGAATCTCCAAAACTCCAAGGAATGAGGCATGGCAAAAGGTAAAAAGTTAACTAAAAGACCCAGTGGCTGACATCAAACCCTCAAAAAATAAAATAAACCTAACTGCTGACAGCTCCGACAAGGGAGCCTGAGATCAGACGGACTGATGAGACAATGCAACAGGAAACTCATGGCACTTGGTTCTTCAGACTTTTTGTCCAATTTCTCCTTGAAAAACAAACCAAAGAAAAGCAGCTGAGTAGCACTACAAAGGATGCATTACCACCAAACCCCAGCTCTTACCCAGCCTCAAAAAACCATTACCCTGGGGCAAAAACCTATAAAGCCTAAAAGACTGCTATTCCTCTTCCAACTTCGCTCTAAGAATTTCCTTCTTCCATGAGGATCATGACCCTTACAAATCTGGACTATTAACTAGATTTGATTTATAGATACACAGAAAGTTTTGTGCATACATACAGACTCTTTTTTTTCTTACCGAGTTGAAAAAGTGAGAAAATAACAGTAGTTGTGGTAGTCTCAGTTAAGAAAAAATGAAAATTGCTTAACAACCTTGGAATTATCTTTAAATATTTCCGCTTTAAAGGCCAAGTAGATTTCCCAAGAGATGTGCCAATGGCAAAGCTGAATTTGCCCAAATCCCAAAGGATGCAGTAGCAAAAGTGATTTTTTTCTTCCCCCCTTAGATATTATGTATTCATAGTTAAACAGATTTCCCTAAAATACAGTGAAGTATTTTAGCATATTTAGCAACACAGCTAAAGTTGGCTCAGACAGTTAAGCAAAAGGGAAGGGGACCAAAGGGCCTACATTATTACATTATTTATTTACTACTTTTTAGTTCTAGACAATGGAGTGGCCAGACCACTTCAAAATGCAGCCCAGGTTTTAGAGTTAAGACAGGCCTAGATTTGAATCCTGGCTCTGCCACCCACTGTGTAATGTTGTTTCTCTAGGTTTGATTTCTTGCCTGTAAAATGAGAGATCACCTATCCCACAGAGTTGTGGTGAGATTTAAAAGATATCCATAAAGAGCTTAATGCAATGCCTCACACAGACACCCAGACAGACACAAAGGTATGCTAGCCCGGAAAGCATAGGCACACAAAAAGCACTAAATAAATGCCTCTACCCCAGGGGGCTTAGGGAATGGACAAAGCAAAAATGGAAGCAACAAAGCTAATTGAAAAACTACAGCTGTGGGGTGGGCCACAGTGGCTCAGCAGGCAGAGTTCTCGCCTGGCCCATGCACAAAAAAATAAAACCTACAACTGTGTATTACAGGAGTGGGAAAGCCAGAATGAGCAGGAATTTGTCCTATGTGAAACTAACACTGTAAAGTGCTCTGTGGTTCCGATACCACCCACCACCCCAACATGGGGCCTCTCAATCACTAGATTATTCCTATGAGTCGTTTCTTACTCAAGTAAGGCCAGTTGTAAAAAAATTATTCTGAATTGAGACAGGGGCCCCAGAGATTCAGTGACCCAAATTCTCTACCTACGAACCACTACTACTTGGAGGGCCCGCAGGTAAAGTGTTCCTCTTAGGTTACAGTACGGGAAGAGAATCCCAAGTCCTTAAGTTTCAAAGCAGAAGCAGCAGTGACTGCTGCTCTCATTCCATCTTTCAAACTCTTATCTCCCAAGGCCAAATCCTTCCCCAGCCAGAGGGTAGGCTACGCAAGAAAGGGTCTTCCTGTAACTACAGAATTAATAATCTGTTAGACCTACACCCCCAGCCAGCTTTCTTCTCCTCTGGAGCTATTTCTAATTCCACGTAAAAAGTCATCTTGCAAAAAAAAGACACTTCAACCTACTCTAGTAAAAGTTTTCAGTCATGAACACAATTTCTGAAGTTTTATTGAGAAGGAAAACAAGGCTCAGAGAGGTTAAGCAAGTCGTACAATCTGGTTAGCAGATCCCTTTCTATGAAAAGGAAATAGCCTCCCCCTAAAATCCAGCCAAGTTCTATGCCCTCAGGCAAAATAGCCAGGTCTTTTCCTGGTCAGAGTCCAGGGGAACCCAGAATAGGCAAGTCAAGAGAAATCTGAAATTTGCGTCAAGCCAAAATCCCAAGGTGAGCATCTCTGAACCGCATTCTGTAGTGGTACTGCTATTTACTGAAGCACACAGGTTGAAAAAGCTCTTCCATGGCTGCAGTCGTCTCCTATAGATACCAGCTATCCTCAAGGCAGAAACGCACTTCAGTAAACATTATAAAAGCAGATGCCACAAAATGCCCTGGGCTACCCCCACAGTTGACAAGAAAGTCAAACAACAAAGAAACTAGAGAAACAGCAAATTCGAAAGCAAGCCAAAATCTTCTCTGGATGAATGTAGGAGACAAATATCTGAATCCATTCAACATAAAATGAACTTATCTCAGCGTGCTGGGAACGATATCCCATGCATGTGGAGGAAAATTTGACATACAGCTCCTACTGCAATTAGTGTAAATAGGTGCACGAGGCAAGGGTCTCCAAATACCTGGCACGCCCTTTATCCAAACAGGGCTGAGAAAGCAAAGCGTTTCACTAGGTGGGCAGAATTCTTAGCACAGAAAGAGACTAGCAAGCTGGGTCCCATAAGTGGAACACAGCTCAGTCCCAGACCTAATTCCAGGAAAAAACTACTCTCAGGAACCTGGTAAGTTCAGTGTTTCAACAGGCTGGACCAAGCTGCAGCTGAGAACCACCTCACCACCACCATTATTCATGCCTTAAAACTACTATAATTAATCCATACCCAGACTGGCAGTCAGAGTGGAACAGGGAACCTCAAGTCATACAATGCCCGAGGCTGAAGCCAGCATCAGAGACACACACGAGCTTTGGCACATGTCGTCTAATTTTACCTGCTACAATAAACTCCTCCCAAGGAAAGGCAAGCATGAGCCAATGACCCAAAAGCAGAGAGCCTGGCTGACCGCTGATCAATACCTCCCTTCCCACCTCCCCAACAAAAACACAACCAACCACCTGTACCAGAAAATTTAAACCAGAATTTCTAAATAGGGGCAACATCTGGAGCCTAAACCTGTGTGGTCTTAGCTTTATCCTCGGCACAATGGACCTAATAGGACAATGTAACTATTGTAAAGCCTTCTGCTAAATGACATCTGCACACTGTGCCCGCAACAGCTATCTCAGGAGGCAAAGTCCACAAACTGTCTCTGGTTTCCTCAAGGAAAACCACACCCATGAAGAAAGAGGAAGGGTCTAAGATGAAGAGTGGTGACCTCCTGCTGTGAAGTCTAACTCTGGCTGCTATTATAGCCACGAAAGACCAGGGTCCTGACTCAGCTTAACCCAGGCAACTGTGACCTACATACCAGGGCTCAACAAATCGCAGGACATAGAACTTCAGAAAACAGCCCTGTGTCCCAAGACCCTTAGATGTATGAACACAGTAAATTCCCTACTATAACAAACTCCAGGACACTGCAATTAACTTGGAAGAACTAAGTCAAACCCTTTAGTAAAAAGAGAAAACTCAAGTCTGGGCATCATGGAAAATGAGAGTCCGTCTCTAAGCTGTCTGGAGAAGGCATATTGCCAATTTGGCAGCCTCCAAACCCAATATACATCATAAATCTCCTGCCAACACATGAAGCAAGGGACTTTCTTCTTAAACCCGTTATCTACCTAGAGCAGATTTTCCCAAAGAGGAGCCTGGGGACAATCCGCATCAGAAGCCCCTGATGCAGGAACCTGAGTCCCACCAGAAAACTTAATCTAACAGGTCTGGAGTGGGGACCAGTAATCTGCATTTTTAACCAGCTCCCCAGGCAATTCTTATACACACACTAACTTTGAGAACTGCACATCCCTATAAAAGCTACTGCTGCTCAATCAGTTAATTCAGAGTAATTTTCCCATAAACTGGAATTATGTGTCTCAGGACTACGTGGGGCTGATTCTATGTATTTTTGCAGAATATTCAGATCTAATGCTTGTTGACCAGGAATGACGCCTCACATGCAGGATGGCTTCAAAAGAATCACTCTTGGGGGGAGGGGAGCCCACTCGCAGCTTCTACTTTTACGCATATATATTCCTCTCTCTGAGAGTGGGAGGCAGAGGGGGGAAGCTACAGTCAAATTTTCCTAGCCCATCCAGTTCGAGGATTTCTTTCTATTCTGGCTAAGAACCACTGCGTGCTCCAGCAGAAAGAGTAAGGAAAGCGGCTGATTTCTGGGTCCACAGGAATCTGACCAGGAACTGTCTTGAATGAAAGATGAGCCACTTGGGCCAGGGGTACCGATCCTACAACCTGTGAGGCCTCGAGGTTGCAAAAGGCGTCCCTCGTTTTACTTTCCCAGCTTGGGTGAGGGTGAAGGATTAAGAAGAAGTAAGATGCGAGGTCCAAAAATAACTTATCGCCAACTCTCTATGGCTCTTGGTAGCTTGGAGCCAAGTGCCAGGGCCCTGAGCCCTGACTGGGTCCCCGAGGAAAGTGCAGGGAGAAATTTCACTCCAGAGACGTGGCCCCAGGGTCGAGAAAGGGGCTCGGGGCCCAGGCCGGCGGTACCCAGCCCCCGGCAGGGCCAGGATCTCGTGGCTCGGCTGAGGGGCGCTCACCTCGGCCCACCCGGCCTTCCAAAGGGTCCTTGCGGAAGTGGATCCCGTGCACGTCCACATGCGCTTCACCGCCGGCGTTGACCGCCCAAATGACGCTCTCGGGCAACCCGGCCCCCGCCGCGCCCGCCACGCCGAGCTCCGACCTCCGGAGCGCCGGCAACAGCAGCAGCAGCAGCAGCAGTCGCATGAGCGCCACGGCGGCTTCCTCACCACGCCGGACCCCCAGCATGGCGGGCACCACCGCGGGGGCAGCCTCGGCCGACCCTCGTCCTCGGCCGACCGCCAGGCCACCGTGGACTCAGAAAAGCGCTACTGGCCGCTCTGCTTCAGCCGCCAGGGACATGTCGCTCTCGGGCCTCCTCCTCAGCCACCGGTGTCGCCTCCCACCTCAGGAACAACCTACCCCGCCGCCCAGCCCCAGCCACGACCTGCAGCCAATCAGCGCCCGTCCCTCATTAATTACCCAACACCCGCCGGGAGCCGGGAGTCCATTGGCTGCTAAGAGCGGGTGTGGGCGTGGACATTCCCAGGCGCAGGCCCAACGGTCAGGCACTAGTGGAGCGCGCGCAGAGTGAGGGAGTTCGGTTGAAGCGGCGGTTCGATGCGGAAGTGGCGGGGTGCAGCACCCAGGCAGCCCCGGAATTCCGCAGCTGAATGAGTAAAGTGGCCTGGGAGGGACGGTTTAGAGTAGGACGCAATGACACGTCGCCAGCACTTCCGGTGCCCCAGATCTCGGGACCGAATAAGCTCTGGAGGGGGCGTTGCCTACTTTCCCATTCCCTCTTCCCCTCTCATTGAGGTAGGAGCACAAGCTCTAGTAGGAGATGCAAAGAGCACTCATGACCTGAGAGACTGAGTCCTTTTCCCGCGTGAGGCAAGGGACTCATCCTCCCCAGAGAGGCCACACACGCAGATTCTCAGGGAACGAATCCCAAGAGGACCGCCCCCACCCCTTAGCTGGCTCGGGGCTGGTGGTAGCGCCCAGAAGGCAGTCCAATCAGAAGCCTCCAACGCAGCGGAAACGCGTGGCCTTGTGGGGGTGAGGCTCAGGGCGTCTCCATGGTGATGGCCTTCGGCTGGCCCCAGGGGCTAAGGGGCTGGACTGGGGCTTCCCCCACGCTGGCCGGAGTCCTCGTGGTCGGTACCCAGTCTGGGTGTTTGTCGGACACAGGCACGACTTGAGTTCCCTCCTTCCTCTTCGGCAGTTCCACTCGGCCTTCTCCTGCATTAGCAACCTCTGTGCCGCGGTCGCTGCCCAAACTCCCAATTTCGGATGTGTAAACTGAGGCTCAGAAAGGGGTGGAGTCTTGTGTAAGGGTCACACCACGAGTTTAGGGCAAAGCCAGGGAAAAAAAACTGTTTATTCATTTGTTCACAGATATTTATGGAGCCCTTACTACTAGGGTTGCAAGAGTTAACAGATAAAATACAGGAAGCCTAGTTACCTGAATTTTATATTACAACCCTATCTCCTTAATATGCAAGGCAATGTGCTTTGTGGACCAGTGAACAAAACACACCGCGGGGCCCGCAGGAGAATCAGATACACTTTATTATTATTAATAATTTTTATTATTATTTAATAATGCCATGCAATCATCCAATCTTTGCAGTCAGTGGTTCACAGTATCATAGAGCTGTGCACTTGTCATCACAATCGATTTTTTAATATTTCAGTACTCAAAAAAAAATTTTTAATAAAAGTAAAAAAGAACACCCAAAAAATCCCATACCCCCTCCCCTATTATTTATTTATTTAAATCGTGTTTTTTTTTCTCTTTACTCATCTTCCCATACACTGAATAAAGGGACTGTCAGTCACAAGATTTTCACAACATGGTCACACCTTAAAAACTCTATAGTTATTCAATCATCTTGAAGAATCAAGGCTGTTGGATTACAGTTCAACACTTACAGGTATTTCGCTCTAGTTACTTCAATACACCAAAACCTGAAAAGGGATATCTATATAATGCGTAAGAATAACCTCCAGAATGACCTCCCAACTCTATTTGAACTCTCTCAGTCACTGAAACTATTTTGTTTCATTTCTCTTCCCCTTTTTGATCAAGGCTTTCTCAATCCCAGGATGCCAGGGCCAGGCTTATCTCCAGGATTAATGTCCCACGTTGCCAGGAGATTTACACCCCTGAGAGTCATGTCCCATGTAGGGGGGAGAGCGGTGAGGTCACCTGCAGAGATGGCTTAGAGAGAGAGAGGCCACCTCTGAGCAACATAAGAGGTTCTCTGGGGTGACTCAGGCATAATCATAAGTAGGTTTAGTTTCTCCTTTGCAGGAATAAGTTTCATAAGAGCAAGCCCCAAGACTTGGCCCATCAAATTGGCAATCCCCAGTGATTGAGAATATCAGGTTTTCTCCAAGTAGGGAAGTTTAATATTTCCACCTTTTTTCCCAGCCCCTCAAGGGTAATTTGCAAATACTTTTTAATCTTCTGCCCATATTACTCTGGGATGTGTCGGGGCATCACACCAACCTGTACATACCAACAAGATCTCACTCTCTATTCACGATTCCATGTAATTATGGTGTTCAAATAAGCTGACCATACGTGTTAGATTAGATAGAGTGCTACAGAAAATAAAAATTTTCCACCAAATAAACATCATTCCTTTGTCCTCACACAGAAATTGATGTTTTAGAATAGAGTCACTACCATCCTTTACCCTTTAGTCTGATTTAACCTTATCCCTACCCAGATCAGCTTCTCTAATTGAAGTCTGATAACTTTTTCAGTATTTTTAACAGTTGCTGTTTGGGGTAATGCTGACGTTCTTGGTTGCAGAGCTCTAGCTCTGACAGATACAATTTTAATAAACCCCATACTCAGTTAGTTTAGAACGGTAATGAATGCTATAAAGAACCAAAGCAGGATGCTTAAAGGGAGAAAATCAGTGGGAATTTTAATGTACCAGAATTCCTTCCCCAACTCCTAAAGTGAGACCCCACAGGGCTTCTCAGATTCCATTCCTGGATGGACTATCCTTGTACCAAGGAACCTGGCCATTTAACTCCTTTTGTGGTCTTGGCAAGTTATTTTACCTTTTGTGGTTCAGTTTCCTCAACTGTGAAATAGAGATAATAATAGTTCATACCATAAGAATAGCTATGAGTATCAAAGAAGGTAATTCCACTGCTAAGTATACACCTAAGAGAAATGAAAACATGTATTCATGCAAATACTTGTAGTTGAATGTTTGTAGCAGCCTTATTCAAATAATCAAAAAAAAATGGAAACAACACAAATGTCCATCAACTGATGAATGGATAACCCAAATGTGATATATCCATACAATGAAATATTAGTCAATCATAAAAATGAATGAAATACTGAAACATGCTACAAAAGATGAACCCTGAAAACGTGTTAAGTTAAATTAGCCTGACACAAAAGGCCACATGTGGTATGATTCCATTTATATGAAATATCCAAAACAGGGAAATCCATAGAGACAGAAAATAGATTGTGGTTTTCTAGGGCTAGAGGGGAGTTGGGGGAATAAAGAGTATGGGTTTCTTTAGAGGGATGATAAAAATGTTGTAAAATTTGATTGTGGAAGTGGTTTTACCACTTTGTGAATATATTAAAACTATTGAATTGTACACTTTAAATGGGTGAATTGTGTGATGTGTGAATTATATCTCAAAAAAGCTGTTACCCCCCCACCCCCAAAAAAGAAGAAGGCAATGCACATAAGGTTATTAGAATAGTGCCTGGCACAGGCCAAGCACTCAACCATTTGTTACCCTGGAGTGAGAGTCTGAGTTCTTGGTTTCTGCAACTTGTACTCCTACCTCGCACTGTAAAAGATTGCTAATACTATGCTTTTCGGAATACCTGGAGATCTTGCCAAGTAAAATCACTGCGGTGACAGATTTAGACCCCTTTCTGCTGCAGGACCCTGAGCCTTTTGAGGGTGACAGTTTTCCCTGTGGGCTGGACCCACTTGCCATGGGGCTACTGAAACCTGTCATACCATTTAACGGGATTTCTGACAGAAGTATTGGGCCCGTCAGTTCACCAAGCCCCTTCTCTTTTCTTAGGAGATTCTTACACGATATGAAAGCCCCATAATCTATTAACCCCATTTTATAATTGAAGGATAGGGGCCAACAGTTTTCTAATTGTGGCGCTGAGCCTGTGAGCAGAAATTGATGACAATAGGATGGGTTCTCATGGGAGAGAGAGCCTGGCTTGAGGGCAGTGTCCTGGGGAAAAGGGGTGACTGTGAGGGATGGGTGCCCAGTTTCTACCAGCTAAGGGGACATTAGGAGCAGGGTCAAGGGGGTGCAGGCTGGCAGGGGACAAAATGACGAGCCTCACCAACTAAGCCAGACTGGAGGGCCTGAGCCCAGATCCGGATTATCCAGAAGCACTGCCCTAAATAAGTCCCCAAATAACCCCAGGCCTGCTCTCGGGGTTGGCCATCCAGAAAGCAAGGAGTCTGAGCCCCAGGACAGGGTGTCATTCCCCAGGTGGCCCAGGGCCCAGGCCATTTCTCTACAGACAGTAATGACCTGGGGCTTCTGCCTCCAACTTCTCCTGCCTATTCGGGAAGGTCATCCCCACCTGAGAACCAAAAGACACTTTGTGTGGCTTTATTCCCAGTTCCTTCATCTGAGGCTGGTTTTATGCAAAAAGTACTTTAAAACCTCCAGCACCCTCTTGGGACAGAGGATTTGCTCTCTGTGGAATGACAGGAACTCCAATTTGGGGGTCAGACAAAACTGGGTTCACTTCTTTTCTTAGTGGTGTCCCAGCTGCATGGCCGTAGGCAAACCATTCCCTTTCTTTCTTAAAAGGCCATGAGATAATCAACCTATGGTTGCTGCAGGGATTAAATGAGATAGTTTTAAAATGAATATCAATTATTTTTTCCTGTTTGTGAAATATACGCTTTTTGTAAAAGAAAAAAAAATGTAGACATGGAAGAGAAAACAAAAAGATTAAATTCACCATAGTCCCACCCAAAACTGAGATGAGGCATGTAAACTCAGACCCTGGCACAGCCGGTTCTCAGTAGCCATTGGTTCCCACCTACCTCTCCACAAATGAAGTTGGAAAAATAGGTAGTGTCCCCATATTGCAGATAAGAAGCTAAAGCTCAGGAGAGGTAAGTGATTTGCCCCAAGTCACAGAATGAGGAGCCAAAATCTGGGTTTGGGCTTCTAATATGTTACTTTTCCCCCTGTGAGCCAAGATTTCGATCAGACACACTTGGGTGCAAACCCCAGCTTCACCATTCATCGCTGTGTGACTTTGGACAAATAAATTCACCTCTCTGTGCCTCAGTTTTCTTATCTGTGAAATGGAGAGCATAATTGCACAAACCTCGTGGGAGTATAAGATAGCAAAAGATGTATTTTTAAAACTAGCACCCAGGCACCATTAAGCACACAGCTCAATGCTCGGTAAATGATAGTGGTGGTGTTTTCTGGCATAGAGCCCCCTGGACTCAAAGCCTCAGTCCAGTTCTTAGAGCTGTCTAGCCTTGAGAAAGTCATTTCTCCTCTGGGGGCCTCAGTTTCTTCATTTGTCAAGGGGACGTAATTATAAGCCCCACCCCAAAGAGATGTTAGTAGGCCCTCAATGCATGGCAGCTGCAAATCAAATTAGAAGAAATCATTATAACACATGATGCTGGCAATTTGATAAACTCGATAAAAACAGCCAAAGCCTTGATGGAGAAAGTCCACCAAGGAGTGGGGGAAACCTACCCTTGAGTGCTGGTGGGCGCATGGGGGGATAGGACATCCAAAGGAACCAGAGTTCGAAAGTGGAAGATGGAACAGCCGTTTCTGAGCCCCAGAAACAGTTTCACCTTGATCCACAAAACTGTAAAGGGGTGTATCTTCCTGTACAGATAAGCATCAGAAGAACAAAGCATGATGTTAATTAAATCTTGCCTATTTTAAGTATGTGGCTATTTTCCCCCCTTAAAGATAAGCTCACAATAAAAGTTCAAAAGGTAAACACAGAGAAGGGATGGGAGCCAGCCCTGCCTTCTGCTCAGCCGGCCGTGCCAGCCCTTAGAGTCCCTGAAGTGGGTGGTCTGGTCCCAAAGCCAAGTTTTCTCACCCTGGATTTCTGGGAGTCAGAGTGCAGTAGGGGTGGGGAGTGGGGCAGAGCCACCCAGTGAGGCAAGGAACCAGCCTGCGGTATCTCCTGGTCCTGGTCCCCAGTGGGCAACTTGAACCGAGAGACCTGGCCAGGTCCCCCACTTCACAGGAGGGAGAATGGACTGGACTGGAGGTGCCTTCACTTCCCCCAGAAGGATGTGACTCACAGCAGAGAAGCCAGCCAGACCTAGGGGGTGCCAAGGCTTAGGACAGAAAAAGCAGGCGCCTTCCTATCTCGCTGGCCTTGGGCAAGTCACTTTCCTCCACAGCCTTGGTTTTCTCACCCTTAGCTTTCTCCTGGAGTTGGAGTGAGGATCATGCAAAGCGAACTTTGGGAGAGTTCCATACACGGTCATCCTAAACCCGCCACATACATTAGGTGTTTTTATTTCCTTCCGGTCTCTTTTCATCATGCTAGGGACACCAGGGACAGACCTCATTTCTGTTGAAACAGTTTGAATCTCAGTTTCCTAATCTGTGAAATGGGGTGGTTGAAAAGGTGGAGTGAGATGATGAATGAAAAGAATTGAACACAAACCAACACCACTGCAGCCAACACTGTTTATGTGGTAACAGCATCTGTATTTTCTCCAGCCTCTTCCCTAGACTTGGTCAAATTAGGGAAGCAACAAGAAGGAATGCTACTGCTAGCAATCTGCATATTGGATTGTAAACAGCCGGTTTACTTGCCAGCTGTCGCTCTAGACCAGAACTTTCTGCCCAGTAGTGTAGCCAGTAACCAATCACATGTGACTAGCTGAAATGTGCCTAGTATGGCTATTTAAAAAGCTACGTGTGGCTAGAGGCTACCACATTGGAGAGCACAGCTTTGACTGTAAACTTGATTGTAAACCAATTATCAAACCTGCCTTTTTGTCCCCACATCCCTAACACCCAGCAAAGGACCTGACCTATATAGTAGGTGCTCGATGTATGTTTGTTGAATGAAAGAATGAACAGAGGCAGGAACTGAAAAGGAGACATTCCAAAACTGTTTCCCTCTCCTCTTTCCCATGAGGTTTCCAGGATTTACCAATAAAACAGTGATAATGGTAATTTCTACCTCCCAGAGTTATAGTGAGAATTAATGAGTTAAGATTTGTAAAGGACCTAGTAGAATGCCTGGCACATAGCTGGTAACACGTTTGTTAGTTCAAAATAAAACTCATCTAGCCCATGTGAATTCCTCCAATTCTCACTTAGATTTCTGGCAAGTGCCAGAAAAACACAAAGTAACAGTGGCTTCAAGGACACAGACTTTTTTTCTCTGTCTCATAAACAGGATTCTGGAGGGAGGCATTCCAGGGCTGTTGGAGTGGCTTCCAGAAGTAACAGATAGGTTCCTCCTTCTATCTGTTGTTCTACCACCCTCAGCCCTGACTTCTTCCTCATGGTTCCAGATGGCTGCTCAAGCTCCCTGCCTCACAACCGCATTCCAGCTAACAGGAAGGAAGAAGGAAAGCAAAGAAAGCCATGCCCTCTCCCCCTTTAAGGATGCTGGACACTTCCCAGAAGTCACACATAACCTGCTTACATCCCATTAGCCAGAACTTGGGTATAAAACGATACTCAGCGACAAGAGAGCCTGGGTGATATAATGTTGATTCTAAATGTTCTAGAAACTGAGGTTTTAGGAAGGAAGATGGGGAGAACGTTTGGTGGGAGACATCCAGAAGTCCTTCCCCAGAACTCCAATTTCAAGGCACGCTGGGCTTCCATACCTGTTATATGGTTTGAACACTAAAAGCCCTGCCAGGCAAACTAAACTTATCACTATTGCTCTCATTAGGTTATCTCCCTTTTAATAGGTGAAGAAAGAGGCCTCAGTAACCAGCTCAAGGTCCCAGAGATTGTAAACGGGTTAATCAAGGACTAAAATCTAGGTCTGTGCAACTCCAAATCCTTCGCCTTTTTCCCATTACATGGCACCACCTACAACTCTGAGGACTCGGGCAGCACAGGAGATGGTCCAAAAAGACCCAGTGTTACAACCTCCAGATGAGTCTCTGGGCCAGATAAGTCCTGAAACCTAGAGGGCCCAGCCTCACCAGAACATCAGCTAGTTCCATCTCCTTACTACATATTAGTGACAGCCCCTTCCAACATGAAAAAGTTAGAATGGCCATAGCCCAAATACCCCTAAAGAGTGGGAGAAAGAGCAAAGGTGATGGTGGAGTTATACAGAGAAGGTAGGGTTTAACAAACAAGTATGATTGCTGACTCATTATACTGATATTTCTTTTAGTCTCCAGCATCTTAGGGCACTTAGAGGTAAAAACCTAAAATTGTGGAATTGCAACCCATTCCAAAGTCTGAAATCTGTTCTACAACTAATTGTGGTGCTGTGCTTTGAAATGTATTGCTTTTTCGTATATTTGTTATTTTTCACAAAAAAAAAAAGAAAGAAAAGTCGATTGTGATGATAAAATACTATAGATTCCTTCTAGCCTCCTATATTCTGGAGCAGCTAGAAGGAAAAATCTGAGATGATGGTATGGTAGCTCATGACAAACTCTGGGATCTGTCCTGTAACTACTTGTTGAAGAGTGCTTTGAAAACTACTGGTTTTTTTTCTTTCTTTGCTTTGCATATATGTTATATTATACAATAAAAAAAAAAAGAATGGAGCAGAGGGAAATCAGAAGTCAGAGTCAGGAGAGCCACTGGAAACAGTGCCTGGAGCCCTTCCAGCGCCTGAGGGCGGCAGTCACCAACTCCCTGCCGGCACCCTGCACCCAGGCTCCCGTCCGTCTGACAAGCCCTTACCAAGCGTGCAAGGTGTTCAAGAGGCCTGGCAGAGAGTGAGCCAGATGAGATCCCTGCCCCTCCCTTCCTCACACCCAGCCAGGAAGGCAAGCGATAAAGAAGTGAACAAATGCATTTATTTGTGTTCTCATTGATTTTGTTGCTTTAGTCACTAAATAATGGCTGAGTGTCCAAGGCATGGCCATGAACAAGCTAAGAAATGGTCTCCCCTGACCTAGAGCTTCTATTTCTAGTGAGTGACAGGAGGTATCAAGCAATAAACAGGTAAACAAAAAATGTAACATGATATAATATTATAATGAGTATAATATAATATAGCCAGGCCACAAATTTCATACATGCTCTGATAAAAGTAAATGAAGTAGGGTGGAAGCCTCCTTCCTTCCTTTAATAGGCCCAAGAGATGAGAGGGATCTGGATACTCAAAGGGTGCAAGGAAAAGCATTCCTGGCAAAGGGAACAGCCTGTGTGGAAGTCGTGAGCCAGGCCCTTTATTGAGCATTATGCTTGGGTTATTTCTTCACAATTACCCCACCAAATAAGTGCAATTATTCTCATTAATAATAGATTGTGAGGCTCAAGGAGGAAGAGAGCCTGCTTTAATATCGCACAGCTGAGAAGTGTAGACCTGGGGTCTGTGTTACCAGCCAAGCACAGGCCTCCGTCGTGATACTCTGACCCTTTCTAGGAAAGGCAGGCATCAGTGAGAAAGCAGGAGCAGGTGAGCAGACACCTTCGGGTCTGGGGGTGGGCTGGGCAAAGGGATATTCCAGCCCTGAAAGCTCAGCCAGAGGCACAGCCTTCGGGGTCAGAATTGCCTCACTGGGCAGACAGTCAATTCCAGTTATAGAGCCAGAGCCCAGACTTACACTGTGACTAAGCCAGTCATGGCTGGCTCTCCCTTCCCCTTTCCTTGAGAGAGGGAATCACTGAGGCACAAACACATTGCAGAAAAGGGGTGGGGAACTGGAGAATAACGGGGCCCGTACTAACAACAAATCCTTTCATAAGGCTTACTGTACGCCAGGCGATGTTAGAAGGGCTTCACGTGAACTAGCATTTAATCTTCAAAACAGCCTTCTACCATCAGACCCATTTTACAGATGGAAAACTGAGACCCAGAGGGTCTTGTAACTTACCCAAGATGACTCAGCTTAGTAAGTGTCAGAGCTGGGATTTGCACCCAATTAGCTGGCTCCTGAGCCCACGCTTTTGTGTCTTAACCTTTTCATTGTATAATAAGACATAGAAACAGAAAACTGCACTGAAACAAATATACAGCTTAGTGGGATTATTGTAAAGTGAACCCCCTTGTAACTACCCCATGGGTCAAGAAACAGAATTTTGCTAGATGCCTCAGAAATCCTCCTATGGGGCCCCTCCCGATCTCAGCTCTCTCCCTCCCTCCCTCCCTCCCAAAGCCACCACTGTCCTTTGATTGGAATCATTTCCTCATATTTCTTTAGAGTTTTTTTCACCCAAGGGAACATCCCTCGACTCTGTCATTTAGTCATGCTCTTGTTTTTTTAACTTGAGGACTTCTAAGTCCCTTTTAAGCTACCAGTTCCCCTCTGCCCCTTTCTTTTTCTGCAGAAGACATGATCTGTTGAAGAACCTGAGCCGCCTGGCCTGTAGCTTCCTTTACGGTAAATTGTTCAACACGGCCCCCCATGCTCTGAATTTCCTGCAGATTGGTAGCTGGCTCTAGCTGCATGATCTCACTCCAATTTGATCCTTCTGGCAAAACCCCAGGCAGCGGTTTTTGTTTGTTTGTTTGTTTGCCAGCCATGTTTTATTTGTCCTTTTTCCTTTAAACGGGATAACCAAAGATACAGGCAGTATTCAGCAAAAAAAAAAAAGATGAAACCAATTTCTAAGAGACTGCAATGTCACATGCTACATTTAACCTAATTTTATTCATGCTTCGGGCAGTGGTGTTTTGCTCGTTTAGGATCAGAGCTGACACTCGTAACCACACGGCTTTGGGGATGCGTCTCTGCTGTCCTCAGCAGCCGTGGGTTTTCCACCACCCTCTGGACCAACTTGGCCCCCCAGGCAAGCCTTTCCCAGGCGTCAAGGTTTCGGCTGCCCTGGGCCTGGCCTGCTCCAGAAGGCAGCTCCTCAGAAGTCCCCCCAAGCCTTTTTCTTGCACTCCCAGGTCTGCAGCGGGGCCGGGTCTGCCTCCTCCCAAGCCCCATCTCTCTCTGCTACTTCCTCCAGCCCAGCATGCCAGACAGACAGAACTTTGCCTTTTCCCTAAAGGGTCATACTGTCCCTCATCTCTGCCCACGCTGTTTTCTGGACTATAAATACTCTTCCCCCACCTCTCCTGACTAAGTGCTGGGGATCCTTCAGGCCCTAGAAAATCTGTCCCTTCCTCCTGGGAGCCTCTCTTTACATCTCTCTTAACTGTACTAGATTGGAATGGGTGTCCCCTTTGGACCCCCACCTGTCCTAGTGCTCGACAATAGCATTTATACCACTATATTATATTTGCCTTATCTATATTATACTTTCTTATTTGTTACCACTACTAGAGTCTGAGTTTCTTGAGGACAGGGACTCTGGCACAGAGCCTGGCACATAGTAGAGGCTCAATAAATACCAGTTGGATGCATGTATGCGTGCATGAACCCCTTGGCTTTTATAAGTCACAGCGAGGCAAACAGAGGTTCAGTTTTAAGATCTTGCAACCCATGCAAATTCATCTAAGATGACACCTGCCAGGTGTCCTCCTGGAGGAGGTACTGAAGCAGTGGTGCCAGAGCAGAAAAGAATTCCTGCCTGGGGACAATGTATGAAAGCACATTTCAGTTCTTAAAAAGTCGCAGAACCCTTTCTTCAAACGCTCTTACTGGGAACCCCCCCACCCAAAATAAGAAAAAGTTAAAGGGGAAGAGTTCAGTACCAGAGAAGGCAGAAGCCCAGCGCCTGGGCCTCCCCTGGCCCCAAGCCACCCATGAAGAGCATTTCAGTTCCCTCTGCACAGTACCTTTATCACAAGTCCCTTTATCACAGCTGCTGCAGCTCTGATTTTAGGAGGCGGCAGCACCAGGAACAGAGGTGCTCTTCTTTAAACTCTAAGTCCCATCCTCTCCCTCTGGTGTCCCTGGGGGCTCACCCTGTTACCTCCCAGAAATGTCCATGGAAGGCTTCTTTCTACAAATTGCTCCCCTGGCCCTCCAAACCATTGCAATTCTGGAACAATGTAGACCTGGGTTCTCTGGGCTGAGCTAAGCTCATACAGGAAGAGGCAGGGCTGCAGGCCCAGGGCTTAGGCTCAGAATTGGATTATTAGAGTGAATTTGGAGCTCTCAGCCCCTGCAGGCCCTCCAGGATATAGGGATTACCCAGGGTCCACAGTCCCTGCCCACAGCCCCTGCCAGGTCTGAGAACAGGGGTCCTCCCTCTGCCGTGGACTATGGGGCAGGGGCTGTCCCACCCACCTTCCAGCTCCAGCTGTCGGTCCCACAGCCTAATGGGGCTTCTGGAAGCACAACTTGCCGCCCGCCTATCTGAGATTTACATCATTGTTACTCCAGATGGGGTCATGGACTGGCAGCATCAGCTGGGGGCTTATTAGAGATGCAAATTTTTGGACCCCACCCCAAACACTGACTCAGATTCCCTGGGGGTGGGGCCTAGGCATCTGCAGCTTAACAAATGCTCCCGGTGATTCCTATGCTTGCTATAAGTTTGAGAACCTATGGTTTGGAGTCCGCTGGCCCAAGCCACATGCCGGTCCAAGTAGCCCCAAGCCTGTCAAGATGCTGAGTAACTTCAGGATCCTTTAACCTTTTGCTTATAGAAATGCATTTATAATGATTATAATGGATCCTATTCAATAGTGCAGCATCACACAATTCCACCGCTGTCTATGTGACTAGTGCCCCCTGGAGGTGTGCAATGCACCGCTCTGCATGCTCTTACTTCCTTGTCACTTCCTTGGGGCATGGCTGGCCCGAGGTCACACAGCAAGTGAACCCAGGGCCTAACTCCCTGCTCAGCAGCAGGTGGCAGCTCTTTCTCTGTCTCCTCACATGCGGCTGGGATCTCCCCCAGGGCAAAAGCTCCATCATCACTTCCTAAGGGAAGCCCTCCCCGACCTCCTCAGAGTAAGCCAAGCCTCCTTATTCTACCCTAACAAGGCCCCTGTGCTTTTCCTTAAACGCAGTCTCACAATTTCCAATTATACATTGATATGATTATTTAACGTCTGCTTCCCCAACCAGTGGGTAAGGCCCAGAGAGACAGGAAGTCTGGCAGACCCTGCCAGATGCTTATTCACTCAATATCCATGCCCCTCGTCGCAGAGAACCTGGGTTTTATTTGGAGTACCTGGGTCCCCAGCTAAAGAACTACATTTCCCAGGGTCCTTTTCAGTTAGAGGCTCCGCGTCGCGGTCTTTGGAGATGAGCGCAGAAGGCACAGCGCCGGCATCCTTAGCAAACCCACGTTGAATGCGGAAAAGCGGAATGCTCAGCCAGCCCGGAGCGTGGGCCTGGGGCTGAGGGAACAGGTGTGTCATCCGATCAAGGCGCCCAAGAAGCAAAGATCACCACTGCCACCTTCCTCTTGGAAATGTATTTTATTGTTTCTGAGATAGCAGGGCTGAGGCGAGCTGGGACGGGCACAGAGCTAAGGGTGGCTAGAGGCTCGGCCCTGGGGCGGACATGCTGTGTGGGGTGTGCTGGCGGGCTCCCTGGCCCACCCCCGCCAGCAGCAGCAGGGCACATGGCACTTGGCGTCTGGCATGACCTCTGCCGGCTTGGCACCGTGGCCTTCTCGTCGGCGGGCACCCTCCCCCCTCCCCTTTCCAGTTGCAGGAGCTGTTGAGTCTTTCACAGTGCGGAGGGGCGGGGTTCCGGGGTGGGCACCTCCCCGAGGGGGTGGGGGGCAGGCAGGCCCCATCCGCCAGTCCGTCCTGGGCTCTCGGCGGCCACGGCGGGGGTGAGGCAGGCATCCGGCTCCTCTTCTCCCCGCCTGCGGGAGCTTGGCAGTCCTGGAGGGGCCCTCGCTGCCTCAGCGGGACATCATCCGGACAAACTCTGGGAGGACACGGGAGCAGGCAGGGAGGAAGTGGCAATCAGGGCCCCCGACAGCAGGGATGCTGCCTGCTAACCTCCCTTCGATCTGCGGCCCCTCTCCATTGGCACACTCTGTGCTCAGCCATGTTCATTTCCCAGGTCCATTCCACCCCTTGCAATCCATCTACCACTCAACAACTAGCATGAGCTTTCTAATCTGCAGAGCTGACTCCAGTTTAAACCTCAAAAGGCTCCCCACTGCATAATGCCCAATGCCTGGATGTGGCCTCAGGCTGCACCTCCACTCCCCAAAATCAGGTCCCAAATGACACTTCTAGTCTCATTTCTCACATATTCTCACATATTTTCTCAGTGTTCCCACAGGTGGTTTCCCCTCCCTTCTCTTTCAGCTGGGGATGCCTACTCATCTTGCAAGGTGCTACTTACATATCACCTCCTCCAGGAAGCCTTCCCTAATGCCTCCCCCAGAGCCTGGCATAGATGCCTCCTCTATGCTGTGGAGCAGAGAGGACACACAACCTGGGTCATTTGTGTGTTATTGTGTCTTTCTGTTCAGAACGCAGGTTCCTAGAGTGCAGAGTTGATTTTTACTTTATTCCCTCCCCTCTGTCCCATAGTCCCTCAAGTGGCGTTAGGCTCAATATTATGTGGTGATTGACATTCCAGGCCTCAGTTTATGCCCCAGCTCAGTCTCTTAATAGCTGGACAACCTCAAGCAAGCTACATTACTTCTCTGAGTTTCATTTTTCTCATTTGTAACATTATGATGCGATCCACAGAGTGATTTTGAGAATTGAGTTAGTATATTTAAAGCCACTTAGTACAGTGACTGGTATATAATAAGTGTACAATAAATGATGAAGATTATTATTAATTCCTTTAAAATGTATACTGAGTTTTTGCTATTTGCCAGTTATGTAGGAAATGCAGAGATAAATAAAATTGGTTTCCCTTTTCAAAAAGCTCAGAGTCAAGTGGGGAGACAACTATAACTAGCAGTTAGGGACACTGTGAAAAACAGGGGTGAGCCGGAGGTGCTTGGAAGCCCAGAAAAGAGCAAGTTCAGCCTCGGGAGCCAAGGAAGAAGTTCTGGAGAAAGTGGCCTCACTTCTGTGTCTTGAAGGATAAATAGAATTAAAAATCTTAGAAGGGAAGATAGAATAAAAGGCGTCTGACAAAGGGAACAGTATATTCAATGCCTAGAGGCAAAGGAGAGCAGTGCAGTTTCATGGACCAAAAATATTCTGGTATGGCGTGAAGGTAGCGTGAGTGAAAGGATGGTGGGAACTGCAGCTGGGAAGTGAGCCGTGGTCAGAGCACAGGGGGTGTGGGTATCAGGTTAAGGAACGTGGTGCTCAGAAATACCTACCATGAATAAGTACATGAGCAGATGGACAGATGGATGGCTAGAGATGGATGGGTGGGCAGATGGATACAGATGGCAAAATGACTGTACAGATAGGTGGAAGTATGGGTAGAAGTACAGGTGGATGTATAGAGATATATGAATGTATGAACGGGAGGACAGAAGTATAGATGCATGGATGGATGTGTAGATGAATGCCTGGATGAATGTACAGAACAATGAATAGATATATGGATGGATAGATAAATGCCTGGATAAATGAACGTGTGGAAGATTTTTAGAGATGGATGAATGGGTGGATGGACATCTAGACTGATCAAGTGATGGCTGGGTTGACAGATGGAGAGATGGATATGGAAAGATAGATAGATGGATGAATCAGCAGATGGGTGGACAGAAGGATGGATGTAGGGATGGGAGATGACTGGAAGGGTGGGAGGATAGGAAGGAAAGGGGATGGAAGCTTAGGGGTGGACCGATGGTTGCATGATGGATATGCAGTTGAAGGGCTCCATGGATGGCCACGGCTGACCTGGCCTCTCTCCCACGTTGGAGCTCCACTCACCTTCAAAGTCCACTCTTCCATCCCCATTGAGGTCCACATCTCGAATAATTTCCTCTATGTCTCGGTGTCCCACCTGATGACCCAGGAGCTTCCTCATGGCCTCTCGCAACTCACTGGTGCTTATCTCTCCATCACCATTGGTGTCAAACTAGAGTGGACAGGTTGGAGGGAGATAAATATACAACATGGGGACTGCCAGCAGCAGATCCCAGGGTTAAGCTTCTTCACCAGAGTTTCTATCCGAGACCATTCTCTATCCAAGCTCCCTCCCGGAGGCTGGGACCGAGGGCTCAGGCTCCTTTTCGAGTGGCCATCCAGGGGTAGGGACCCTCACTCACCTCTCGGAAAGCATCCCGCAGTTCCTTTACTCCGATCATATCTGCCGTCTCTGCCAGGAGTTTAGGCCCCATTAGCTCCACGAAGTCATCAAAATCCACGTGGCCACCCACTGGGAACAGAGGAAAGGGCTAGATAATCCATCCACCATTCTCCATCTCTAAAGAGGCCACCCAGGGAACTGCCAAGCCCTCCTTAACCTGCTCAGCACCAGATCCAGGATATAACCAAAGGTCAAGTGAGGACAGAGAGGTGACCAGAGACAGGCAGCTTTCAAAGGAAGGCTGAGACGACTGGCCAGGGGCTGACCCAGGGAACAGGGCAGAAAGTGGACAGAGGCAGATTTGGATGGGAGAAAGAAACATTGAGTGACAGAGACGGGCAGAGAATATTAGAGATAGAGAGACAGAGACACACACACACAGAAAGACAGAGAGAGGAGCAAGTTATGGGTTACAGGCCCAATCCTCCAACCTTTTCAATGATGTGCAAATGGAAGCTCAACTTTCACCTGGCTTTCTGGGTAGGTGAAAGTGCTGGAGAACTGAAACCATCTACCCACTAGCTCACGACAGCCTCTAACCAGTGATTGACAGGAGTTGGGGTATAAATATCCAGTCTGAGAGGTGAAGGGATGGGCTCTTTGAGGTGGGGATTCCAACCTAACTCCCCGAGATCCCCTGCAGGATTAAACTCTAGTCACCTGCAGTGGTAGCTGGTTTAAGTGCACACCGTACTGGCTCTTTCCCTTCCCTGTCTCACTTCCCTTCTCCCTACCAATGCTTTCCTTCACCTATCAAATAAACTACTTGTGCTCAAGGCCTTCCCTCGGGCTTGCTTAATGGAGACCTCAAACTAGGCAGAGGAAAACATAAGAATAATCATAGCATCCATCTGTTCAATTCCATGTGCCAGGCAGGGGGCTGTTTTACATAATTTACGTCCTGGGCCCCTCTTCCCCATCACAACCCCCATTTTAAAGGTGAGGAAACTGAGGCTCCGGGAGGTTAAGCGGCTTGCCCCAGGGCACAGAGCTGGAAAGTGGCAGACCTGGAACTGGGAGCCAGGCCCATCAACTGCGGAAGACTCCAAGAGTCAGGAGGCGCTGGGGGGGGTGGGTGGCTGGGGGGGGTGGGTGGCTGGGGTGGGGACAGGACTCACAGTTCATGTTGATCTGTTGGGACAGCTCAATGAGCTCCATCTCAGTGGGCATGTAGCCCATGGTGCGCATGCAGTTTCCCAGGTCCCGGCAGTTGATGTAGCCATCCTTGTCCTTGTCAAATTCTCTGAAGGCCTCTCGGAGCTCTGGGGAAGACAGCAAAGGCCAACATGGTTGGGAGCGGGGCCCTGCAGAGACCCCCTGGGGGCCAAAGCAGCCCAAAGGCCCACCAGCTTGGAAAACCAGAGGCTGTGGCTACCAGGGACCCAAGGTATGCTTCTTGCCTCCTGCTCACTCCTGCGGTGGCTGGCTACAGGGGTGGCCTGACAGGAGGCCCTTCTCTGCTTCCAGGAGGCCAGGGTGCCAAGGCCTCTCTCTCCACCCACCTCCCTTCCCGTACCTTCCTGGGGGAGCCAAGCCATCTTCCTTCCAAGGGACTATGTTTTACCTTCGATCTCCTCTGGCCGCAGTGATCTGTCCTGAAACAAAAGAACATGTCCTGTTAGCAGCTGGGAAGTGAACCTGGGGACCAGGCAAGCGGCAGCAGGCACTGGATGGGGTGATGGGGACGCAGGAGAGACATGCCTGGACGACCATTCCTTGAGGGTAAATAATGTGGTCCCCTCATTGGCCATAAACATGGGGACTCCTGGGCCCTTGCCAGCAGATGCTCAATGGCCCAACAGCCGCACCCAGCCTGGGCACAGCACGTCTGTGCCCCCAGTCCCTTATTCCGGACACAAGAATGCTTCCAGGAATAGAGTTGGTCTGGGAGTAAAGACCTGTAAATAAAACAGCATCAGCAGGAGGTCACAACAGAGAGAAAAGAGTAACACCCAATGAAATCATGACCAGCAAGGAAGAAGGGGCCTGCCAGGGCAATGGGAGAAAAGAGAGAATGGAAGGACTCGACAGGCAGCCTGAGAGGGAGGAAGAGGAGGCAGGGAGTGTGAAAGCAGAATTGGGGCTGTGCCCTGCTTCCTAGGCACTGCCCCACCTTCTCCATTTTGACCCCCATCCCTCTGCCTGACCCTGTCATGAGACACAGCACAGACCCTGGAGGATGCCAGTGCCTCTGGCTCCCGCCAGGGTCCAAAATACACGTCTTCAGCCTCAAGCAGTGCCCCAGGTCTCCTTGGGGAGTCAAGGAAACTCTAGGTGTAGGTGGCAGAGCAGATGGCAGAGAAGTCTCCAAAGAGCAGGCCCAGAGGGAGCAGGCTGATGAGCTGCCAGTTGCCAGGCCTACCCAGGAGAGAGACACTGGCACAAAATGGACACAGTGCCCGGCTGGACCTGCTTATTAGTTGGCTCGCAAACTGCTCCACAGTCTCGCACACGTGACAGCTCTCTGCCTTTGGGCAGGAAGAACAGGGCTCACGGCTGCCCCGAGCAGGTGCACACCAGGTGTGGCACACGTACTATGAACACAGAAGACGTGGGCACGCCACAGTGAGCTTGAGGCATCTCAGCTGTGCACATGGGCTGTTTTAGCCAACAGGGCCAGCGGCGGGATAGAGACAGCTGCTGCCCACCCATCCCAAACTGGCCCCTGGAGCAAGGTACACGGGAATCTGGAAGATGTGGAGATCTTCTGGAAAGGGAAGGGACTGCCGAGCAACGTCTTGTGGGCCGACCTGGTGTGTGGGCTCTGTGTGGCAGGACAGTGTGGGGAGGATATGCGAGTTGGAGTGGGGAGGCTGCAAGGAACCAGGTCTTCAGTGTGATATCTGAGGCCGAGGGCAGGATTCACAGATATGTGTGTGCGTCCCTGTGAGATGATGTTTTTGGACTCCCCCGGGGAATGTGTGCCTGGTCATCGTCAGACCTGGATCTTGGGTGACCAAAAAGGATATTTGGGCCAATGTTTTGTAGCACCAACAGGTGAAAGCGAGTGAGTGTGTGTGCACATGTGGTGTGCAAATATGTGCACAGTGTGCTCATGGGGCAAACTCCTTAGGCAGAACGGGTGCTTCTGCACCCCTTCAGGACTCAAGCAGCTTCCCACTTCTCCAAGACCCCCTTCTGCAGTGCTAGAGAGGAGTGGGTGCTGCAGGCCATCCCTGTAGCCCCTTTCCATCCTTCTTGCAGGCCCAGAGCCCAAGGGAGCAGTAAAGCCAAGTACCCTTTGACCACGTGTCTGCAGCAGGAGCTGACCTGAAAGTGACCTGGTCCCAGATGCTTGGATTGCAAACTGCGCCATGTGGCGCTGTGGGGGTACGTGTGCCGTGCGCCGAAGTTCAGCTGGGGATGCCCCCAGTGCAGCAGGGAAGCCGTGCGCACCAAGGGTGGAAGGATAGGAGTACGGGCACACTCCTCTCTCCCCAATTTATATGGTCAGGGAGAAATGCTGGGGCTCCAGAGTCACACAGACCTGAGAACAAACCCCAGATTTGCTACTTCCTAGCTGAGGGACCGTGGGCTCTCTGAATCACAATTCCTCATCTGTAAAATGGGCTAATACTATTCTATGAGATGAGATGTAACAAGCATTAAGTATGCGCATTCGATAATTAAAAGGAACCCACACATGTTTGTATCTGAGACGTCATCATTATTACCCTCGTCCCAGGGTATTCAGACACCTGTAAGAAGCCCTCCCACAGGTAGTCACAAGTCACATCCGGGTATATAAATTTGAATCAGAATGAAATGAAATGAACAATTCAGCTCAACATGTGGCACTGTGGTGGACAACAAACACAGTTGATAGGACATTTCCATCACTGCAGAAAGTTCTACTGGACAGCACTGTATATAGAATACTGGGCAGTACGACCTGAGTTTGAATCCTGGTTCTGCCACCCAGCCATTCCCTTGAGCTCCTTACCTGTAAAATGGGGGTGATGATAAGACCCACCCCTTGGAGTTGCTTTCAGGCTTCCATGAAGCCATCCATCAAAGCACATAATAGCATAATGCCTGGCACACACAGGAGGTGCGCAAAAAAAAAGCATTAGCTATCATAATTGTTCCTTGCTGGTGGGTGTGGACTCACCAGCACTTTGCAGCCACGAGCGGGAAACTTTGGGGACGAGATCCGCAAATTGGGAAGTCTGAGGTGTGTATCACTGGGGGAACAAAGGCAGCCGCGTGTGGAGCCCCTCTGCTTCCCAGCTCCATCTCACGCCCTGCGAAACTGAGCCAAGCAGGGCTCCGCTGGGCCAACTTACGTACAGGCTGCCTGTGCTCAGCGAAGCCCTTGCGCAGGAAAACGCAGGCAGGGCCCAGCAGGTTGTGCAATGCGGCGCAGTTCTGGGCCAGCATCAGCAGCGGTCCCGGGAGCTCCGCGCCGGCCGCCAGCCCCTCCTCGCTAGTCTGCACCGCCGCGTAGCTGCTCTTTTCCTCCTGGCGCATCTTCAGCCAGCCCCAAGCAAATACAAAAGAGAGGGAGGGGCGTTGTCACCGGCTGGGTCCTCCTGGCCCTAGCCCGGCTCCTGGTCCTGGCAGGGACTCTCAGGAGACCCCCTTCAGAGTCAGGTGGCACAGTGGTTTGCAGGGGGCAGGTATCAGATTGGTCCAACAGATGGAGGTTCCGAGCCTTCACTGAAATGGGTGATCCAGGGGGAGCTGGGTGTGATACCCACCAGGTAGCATACACTACGCACATTCACACGTACATATGCACAGAATCACACGCTCGTGTGCCCTAGAAGCTCAGAGAGAGAAACAGCTGGAGGGGGGCATCTGTTCTAACCAATGGGAAGTTTCCGCCCAGAGACTAAGGGAATAAAACCCTTCTCCAAGATGCTCCCAATGTCCCAGCTCAGTTCCTGGGGGGATGTGCCACTTTTCCAGGCTCCTAAACGGACTTTGCCCCTTTGAAAGGCTGTGGGAAGGTAATCGGAGTTGGCAGCATGGAGAACTGGCTCAGATTGCTAGAAAGGAGGTCTGCAAACACAGGCGCCATAGCTGATTAAATGAAGTAGGCAGAGCGTAAGGGGTGGGACCCGGGCACATGGGCTGTGTGTGTCTTCTCTGAAGGGGCAGTGCTACTTAAACTCAACCCAGCGTGGCCAAACCTTCTGATTTAGAGCACTGGATGGACCAAACGAAACACCTCTAGGGGTCAGAGTCCATGCGTGCGATCTGTGACCTCAAGGCCAGACGGTTTCTTCCATCCAGCAGTTCTCCTTCTCATCGCTTCTGCCTTCCTGGCTCCCTGCCTGGCCTCTAGTGGCTGAGGGAGAAGCCTTCTCTACTTACCTAATATAGCTATGCTCCCAGGCCTGGCCAGCTCAGCATCTTCCTTGGTGGTTCCCATGAAGCTATAAAAAGTCAGCACTGCCCACAGACCTTCCCCTTAGGACTGCAGCAGCCTCCAGTCACGACATTCTATGCTTCCCTGGACCCCATAAAATGCCCAGTGCCCTGAGTTTGGATGCCTCCCCTCGGTGTGCAGGATTTGAAGCAGAACCTTCCCAAGGAGAGGGATAGGGCAGCTGAAACAAAGGCAGCTGAGGGCTGTCTTTTCACAAGAACCCCAGAGCCGCACACCCTACCCTTTACCACAATGACTCCCTGCCAGCCAGGCTCCTCCAGCTCATAAAAGGCTACTCTTAGGAAAAGATCCTAAGACCTAGGGGTAGCCTGCCCTCCTAGGCCGGAAAGCTGAATACCTCCTCCCACCCCTCCACCTTGTCCTCTAATGTCTTTCCCCAAAGGGTGGGCACTGTGGGACCACAGATGTAAACAGCCTCAATAATTCTCTTCCAACTTCCTAAGCTCCTTCCAGGCCTGGAAAGGGAGGAGCTATATTCTGGTGCCTTAAAGAGGAAGCAACTCAAACCCAAGTGTAGGACCTCAGTCCATGACTGAAGGTCGGTGAATGCAATAGGAGTCAGTTCTGGGTCATCTCAGAACTCAAGGGATGTCAGTTGGACCAAGTGTCGACTCTGGCTTGATGTCCCAAAGTTGTAAGATTCAGGCCTCGGGATACAGGCTAGAGGTAGAGCAAAATGAGAGAGACCTTCACAGCTGGAGTAGCCAGGGGCTCAACCCCGATCTCAAATGTTTGTAGAAAGACAGCCTTTTAGTTTCTGATGGAATCTCATGCACCTGGCTCAGAGTGAGCACAAGCCCAGGAAGGAGGCAGCAGCACATGGCACAAAATTCCAAGAGGCAGTTTAGTACACGGGCTTTGGACTCAGAGCTGGGGACAAACTCTCGCTCCACCACTTGCCTGCCACGTGCCCTTGGGCAAGTTATATCACCTCTCTGGGCTCCAGGTACCTTCTCTGTCCAAGGGTGGCAATCATATCTACTTACAGGATTCTCTTAAGAAATGAATGAGCTGTTGCATGGAAAGTGCTTTGCACAGTGCCTAGAATGCTGGCAAGAGCCAAATAAATGGTGTTGCTATGGTGATGACAGACGATGATGGTGATGATGGAGAATGATGATGCAACTTAAGAGATGCTGGGTGCCAGAAAGCATTTACTTCTGACTCTAGAGGAAGTGGGGGAACATTTACCGATCAGGAAAGAAATGATGGAGAATTTGCTCCCACGAAGAATAGACCAGTGGTGGATTGGGAATTTCCACTGCATCTCTTGATCATGACACTTCCTAGCACCAAGTAACCCCAGGAGGCAGCTGTCCTTCTCCAGCTGGTGATAACACTAGCAGCCCATCTCATCAGCCCCAGTTCCCCTGCTACCCACAGGCTGGCAGGGTCTCCTGACAACAAGGAGACATCCCCTGAGTGTGGCATGGCAAAAGGAGGGGTCATTATGTCTCATGACCTGACCACTTTCTAATAACACAAGCTGGTCAAGAGTTTTGGTGGTAATAAGCTCCCCCTCACTGAAGGCATTCAAGAAGTTGAATGAGCGAGCGCTAGTCTGAGATGGGAGAGGAAATTCCTGCATTGTGTGGGAATTTCGACTAGACGACCTCCAAGGTCAGATTCAGGAATCTATGAGTAACATTTCTGAAAGCAAGAGAAAGTAAGAACAGCTTCATTGGCAGGGGTGGGGGTGGGTGGGTAATAATCCAGCTCTGGATTCACACAGACCAGGGTTTAAATCCCAGCTCTGCTACCAGTTGGCACTTATCTCTGAGTCCAGCTCCTTTCTCTATAAAATAGCTAAGAGAACTACTTTGTGGAAAGGATCAATGCAATAATGGATATAATACATATTATAGATACTGGGTAAAAAAGGAATTATTATCATTATTATAAAAACATGGAATTGAATGCAGTAAGTTTAGTGATCTTTTATCTTATTCCATAGACTCAAAACCTCTCCAATCTTCCTTTTCTCCTCCATCCCCTTCTCTAAAGTCCAGAGTGGAAAAATTCTGAGTCTGCTGGCCATAGATCAGATAAGATTTGAGTACTGCATGCCAGGCACTGCACATAGCCCTTTAGTTCTCACAAGCACCTTAGGAGGTGGATTTTCGTGTCCCCACTTGACGGACAAGGGAACTGAGGCACAGAGGGGTTAAGTAACATGCCCAAGGTCACATGGCTGGAAAAAGCAGAGCGAAGTGGTCTGCCTCTGAAGCCCTCTGCTGTGTAAGGGAAGGTGGGAAGGACAGGGCATAGGACAATTCTTGTTCTTAAGGTCTCCTCTTCAAGTGCTGGACAGAACCCACAGGAAGGGCTTTCTGTCCTGCAGTCTACTGGATGCATTCAGATCAGTTTCTTCTCTGCAACTGCGTGGGGGCCATCGCTACTGCAGAACATTCCCCTAAGAAGATGACAGATGATGGAGGGGAGTGGGGGGTTGGCGAGGGACGGAAGAAACAATCAGGCCTCAGAAGGATCCAAGGAAAAGCGAGGATTAAGAGGCATTTGCTGCGAGCAGCTTATCTAAATGAGGAAGAGGACAAGCAGAAGAGTCCAAAATGCCCTAAAGTGAGAATCTGTCGAAGTGATCAAAGAGTAGGATGGAGTTGGGCAAGTCACTTAACCTCTCTGAGTAGCAATCAAATCCTTGTTTGGAAAATGCAAGAACTGGAGGAAAACATCCCTATCATTCCTTCTTCCTCCAAATGCTGTCTGTGATTCTTCTATGGCCTGGCTAAAGGGGGCCAGAAATAAAGGCAGAGCCCACTCGAAGCAAAACCCTAGAGATGCAAGCTCACACTTTGCATGAAGATGCTTTTGCTTTCCCAAAGAAATTCTTGAAAAAGGATATTTTTGTGTAGAAACCACAAATCCGTTAGAGAAAGTGACTTACATACACCTCTGTGTAACTTATCTCCTGGGAATTCTATTTTCTTAATGGAAACACTCTGGGGCCCTGAACCAGTCTCTCCTAGGTGAGATTCTCTGACCTGACTCAAGAATAATAAGGAGTGTTAGGGATACCCTACTTGGTTCTTTTAAGCAGCAATGGGGTATACTTTGAAACCCACAATTCTGGAGGCTTACAGACCACCAAAGAAAGAGAGCCAGAGACCCTCAAAGGAGATGAATGAGTCCCCAATTCTGCTGCACAAAACCCAACTCAATCCTTTTCTGGGACTGTCAGCTCCAAGGGTATTCAATCCGACATCCTAAGGTAAGGACCCGTGCTTTTCATTTTATGCTGCAGGAGCCCCAAAGCTACTTGTTTTTTTTTAACTCTGTCTTGGTCAGATTGCCAAACCCAGCCCCCCCCCCCATGCAACCATCAACTTTAGCTCAGTGCCTGGGATGTGGAAAGCTGTCACGGGAGGATACAAGAGGGTAACCAGAGGTAGGAGCAGGGAAGCAGCTCTGGACAGAACCCATGGGAAGGAGAGCAAGCTTCAGATGTCCATCCTTTCCATGCACAACCTCTGGGACAGAGGGCAAGATCCCCCGAGCCCCTTCCCCAGGTCTTGGAAATGCCAGAAACATACCTTCCGCGAGAGAGTTCTCAGTGGAGACTTGACACAGTTGCCCATCCTAATCTGAGGCAGCCCCTGTCCGGATCCCCAGTTCCATGAAGGAGGCTCCTCAGGGACTAGGAGAACTTAGTCCTGG
>PVIY010017644.1:0-49046 GCA_004026745.1 Myrmecophaga tridactyla | reverse complement strand
ACACTTAATGAAGTAGAAGGAAAATGATATTTCATGAAAGAGAATATTTTAATAAGCAAATAAATAAAAATATGTAATTTAGAATGGAAATATGAAAGACATATAAGTATTTAAAAATATTTCTTATTCAACACCACTACTATGCTAGCTTTCCGTTATTCTTACCTTCCAAATGTTTTAATTTAAATAGATGGAGTAGGGCAGGCCATGGTGGCTCAGCAGGCAGAGTTCTCACCTGCCATGCCAGAGACCCGGGTTTGATTCCCGGTGCCTTCCTTATACGAAAAAAAAAAAAAAAGATGGAGTAAATTTAGTGCAGTGTACTTTAAAAACTAATGTAGCAAAGAAATGCTTGCCTAATGGACCAACGGATTTTTTCCTTTTGGAAATTTGATTAAGTTGGTAACTTTTGGATGAGACCTAGAAATATATTGGCTCCACGTTAAGCATGATTCCCATAGGCTATAAGGACAGCGGGAGATTGGCCATCACTAGATGCCTGCAAGAAGAAAACAGTTTAAAGAGATAATAAATTTCAAAGCTCCTTGCATTTAAAAGATCTCATTTACCTCAATCAAACCATTCACACTTGGAAAGTACAAGTTTTATAAAGGTATAGGAAGAAATGTGGCCCAGGAATTCAGGGCAAGGTGACTTTCCAGTTCTTCATTAAATTGATGACCAGAAAGCCGTCTGTCACTGACATCACTGAGCAGAGATCATATCCTCCTTTAAAACACAGAAACTGCATCGAGCGCTGCCCCCTCGACCCCTCTGAGCAAGCTTACACTGAAGAAGAGAATCACAGACCCCTCCGTCCGGCATTTTGCCTGGCACCTGGAACACATTGCCTTCTCAGCCTTACTGGATGGAGAGAGTGACCTCTAATTTTGATATTGTTATCATTGTTCCCATCAGAAATATGGCTTCCCAAAGAAAGTTGAAGTTATACACATACACCCACATACACACATTCATACATGCCAATAAATACATCCTTAACCTTAGATCAGACGACGTGGCTGTAGGAGAAATTTTTTCATTTTTTCTTTTTTTGAACTAGTCAGAGTGAGATCCACATCTTCTACTGCTTAAGAGGATCTGATGCCTCACCATCAGGCAATCACCTTTCAGTTCTTTAACTGACTTGTTCTTAAAGAACAAGTTTCAAAAGACCATTTTACAAAATCAGAGTTTGCCTCAAATATATACATGAGAGGGAAAGTAAAATGCATCCAGTTCTAAAAACTTGTTCTGTATCACAGAGACAAAATAAAGCCTCCTAACTTTAAAATTGCTATGAAAAGTTTAAACTAACATCTTAACATTCTAACACAGGGAAACCAACCTGAATAAGTCTTGTCTTTATTCATTTGTTTATTTGTTTACTCATTTCATTTATTGGGAATCTATTATGTGCCCGAAAAATTTGGTAATTGATTACCAAGCCAAAATCTTTTTGAATCAACCAAATCCATTTAAAAATGTATTTGTACAATTCATATATGTACTGTTAAAATTAAGAAAACATAAATGTTAGTGAAATCAGTATTTCTACGTGCATAGCATGTGTTAAAATGCCTGTTCATTATAGATTAGTGTGATGCCCTGATACATCCCAGAGTAATTTGTGCAGAGAATAAAAAAGTATTTGCCAAGTCCCCTTGAGGGACTGGGAGAAAAGAGGAAATATTCAACATCCCCATCTGGGAAATTCCTGATATTCTTATAAGCACAAGGGACAACCAATTCAATAGGCCAAGCCCTCAATCTTGGGAATCACCCTTATGAAACTTATGCATACAAAGGAGAAGCTGAGCCTAATGATTATGCCTAAAAATCACCCCCCAGAGGACTTCTTTTGTTGCTCAGATGTGGTTCTTGTCAAAGTCAACTTGGCAGGTAAGCTCATTGCCCTCTCCCCTGCATGAGCTAGGACCTGGCATCATGGGACTAAAAAAGCCTTATTGACCAAATAGAGGAAGAGAGAAATGAGACAAAATAAAGTTTTAGTGGCTGAGAGATTTTGAATAGAGTTGAGAGGTTACTCTGTAGGTTATTCTTATGCATTATATAAATATTCCTTTTTAGGTTTTAGTGTATTAGAATAGCTAGGAGGAAATGCTTGAAACTGTTGACTTTTTTCCAGTAACCTTGATTCTTGAAGATAATTGTTTAACTGTGTAGCTTCTACAGTGTGACCATGTGATTCTGAATACTCTGTAGCTGACACTCCCTTTAGCCAGGGTATGGACAGATGAGTAAAATAATAAGGACAAAAAATAAATAAATAATGGAGGGGTTAAGGGGTAAAGAAGAATTAGATAGAATACAATATTAACGGTTAATAAGAGGGAGGGATAAGGGGTATGGGATATATGGGGTTTTTCTTTTTTCTTTTTTATTTCTTTTTTCTCAAGTAATGCAAATATTCTGAAAATGATCATGGTGATGAATACATAGCTCTGTGATAATATTGTGAACCACAGACTGTATACTTTGGATGGACTATATTGTGCATGAAGTTATTCACAAAATATTTTTTAAATTCCTGTTCACAAAGCGTTAACTAGGCATATGTTTTACCATGCTCTGATATTTAGAAGCAATCTCACATTTATATATTACTTATATACTCAGTGTACATAATTGGCATTCAGTAATTTTAATCAAGCAAAAAAATATAGATTTATATACCAAATTGAAAGTTTAACTCTCACTTTCTTTTTCTTACTCTTGGAATTACTCATAATTTTGTTTTAATTAAGTGATGACCAAGTGGTCATATATTATCAATTGATATAACTGTGTCACATTTGTCAAAACATTTTTCAATAAAGTAGTTGGGGTTTTAGGCATAAAGATTTATATTCATCATAATTTGTGGTCATTTATAATGTGATCATTATATAATCTTAGCAAGAATGTAAGTATAGCAAGAATATTCTTATAGGAAAGACACTATGTTCCATTAGAAAAAAAGAGACTATATAATGATAAATAATTATTACTAAAATATTTAAGAATATATACTATGTGTTCAGTTTACCTTGTCAACATCTGCTACATTGCTATAAATCAGCTGTGTAAAGAAAATTTACATTTAGATTGTTCTTGCAATTAGAAGGTTTTATCAGGATATAATTAATTTTTATTTACAATGTCTAAATGCTAAATAAAGTTAGATACATTTCTCTTTATCAGAAGAAGTGAACTAACTCTATATTACTTCTAGAAATAGGGCAGTGTATAGCATTTTTTGCACTTCTGTGTTATTTTTATTGCATGAATTTAAATTCCTTGGTCTATATTGAAAGCCTTTTTAAATTTTTGAGTTCAAACATATTTTGATTATGCAAGTCTTCGTGGAGGTATTATAAGATAGCAGCAAAAAATATTGGCCTCAAAGGCTTTACATAATGCTGAAAGTTAGGGTCATGATTTATTGTATAAATGGCAAGAAGAATTACACTTGAAATAGAAGGTTTAATTCAAGCCCTCAGGACCATGTTTCAGTTTTTTAAACCAGCTGAGTACATTCACATAGAATTTCAATTCAAAGACAGAAATTAAGCTTCACAAAGTAATATTGAGTTTTACTAAAGAACCTATACATTTAGGGAGAGGGCAGGTAAATAATGCTGGTATTCTGGGCCCCGTGCACAATGAATAAAAGTCTGGCTCTTGAGAAGATATTGATAGGATATAGAGAACTGCTTAGCTGCCTAAGCATTTAGTTCAGTTATTTACTCCTGTGAGCAAAACGATTTGCATCTCAGTTGGATAAACAATTTCAAAGATAGGTAACTGTAGGAACACTTACAGGTTTTCAGTTTTTAAGATTACGTGCTTTTGATATGCCCTGACTTGAAGGTGCAACATTCAATTATTTAAAATACATCAAGCATCCACCGTTGTATCAAATAAAACATTTAAATGAGAGGTCTCAACACTTCTTCATATTCTCACTTCAATGGAACAAAAACCATGTTTTATAATGTTTACCACCAAATGTGTTTCCTATTTCTTATCTCTTTCTGAATTAATAGCCTCTGGGAAACAGAAGAGGTGGGGATAAAATACTGTTGGAGACTTTCCTGCAAGTTCAGAAGTTGCCCTGATAATGACTGAAGTCACAGGAATAGCAATGCAGAAAATATTATCTAGTAGATATCTTTTCATATTCCTTTGAGCATATTACTCTGGCATTTTAAGCCAGAGTAGTTGCAAATTTTTACCCCCTTCTTAAAGCTATCAATTTCCTATCAGCAAAATTGGGGGATCTACATTTGAAGAAAATGAATATATTATATTTGATTTCCCTCAGGTTTCCTCTCTCCGCCTTCAACTCTCATTTTCATTCATCCATACAATCATTTCAAATTCAGAAAAAAATCCCTCCTCTGGTCAATGATTAGTATCTCTCCTGTGTTCTTGATACACACTCCTTCTTTACTTCTGAATTATTTTTAAAGTCATTTTAGACTTTTTTTTAACTGCTGCATCTTCAGTGACTAAATCAGTGTCAAATACATACATACATACATACATAAATAAATAAATAAATAAAATTTATATATATATAAAACATGCCAATATGTCTACCGTTATAGATAAGTGCTCAAATATATATATAACATGCCAATATATCTAACATTATATATGAGTGCTCAGTAAATATCTTTCTTCCATTTTTAATATAGACCTTCTCCTTCTTTTTTCTTTTTTGTACTTTTTTGATTCTTCCCCATGCTTCACTCTTCCAGTAACACCTCTATATCTCTCTTTCTCATTAAAATATATATGCTTCCCCCAATTCTTCATTTCATATCCACTCTTCAACCTGTCGCAACTTGTCTCTTGTCCCCTTCTTTCTGCTGAAACATTAAAACAAGCATATCAACAACCTAATCTCAAAATTCAATTTTTTCTATGCATAACTGATTATACTATTTTCTTTGTTCCCTTTGATTATTTTTTAATCCCTGACTTACAAAATTTTGTTCCCCTCCGATTTTTCTCCCATCTCTTGCATTGTTCATTCTCAGTATCCTCTTCAGTATCCTCCATCCTCCTAAATGTTCCTCAAATGCTCCCCAAATTTCTTCCCTGATTTTCCCTCTATTTCTGTGTTTTCCTCTTCAGAAATTTCATCTACCCTCATTGCGTCAATTGTCTTATGGAGAGAGGTTACTTAACATGTTTTCTTTTGTGCACAGTACTAAGACTTGGTGCTCATTTCACGTAATTCCCACACAATCTTATCACCCAGCAATGATTTCCACATTCTGACCATAAGCATAGGTTCATGTCACATGGCTGGGGAGAATCAGAGCTAAAAATCAAAGTCAAGTGAGTCTGATCCCAAAACATTTTAGTCACATCAAAGTACTCTCTGTAATGCAGACAATGCATTATTCTGATTTCTCTATTCTCTTTTTACTTTAAAGTACACAGAATCCGGAGAACCTTAGTTGGAAATAAGAAGTCTGTCAAACGGGAGACATCAGGAACCTGGGAGGAAAAGAATATTTACAGGTGTCTTGCGTGACCCTAGGATTTAAAAGACATAGAAACCAAGAAATGGTTACATGTGTGGATGTAACCCCCTAAAATGTCCTTCTTTAACAACTATTCGAGACATTTACATTCAGTTCTCCCAAAAATGACACACAGAGTCGAATGTGTTGAAAATTCTGGAGAACTGTTTCACATTCCTTTGTCATTGCAGAAGAAAGCTTGCCATGCATTCATTGTCGCATATCAGTGTGTCAGAAATAATATAGGTCTCAATTTTTAATATAAATGTTAAGTGATACTAACCATATAATGTCAAAACCCAAACCAAAAGGATTGATGATAAGCTCTATATGAGTCAGGAGAGGAAAAATACCAAATTATAAATCTGGGCAATTTTATTTTAAAGTTACATTTGATTCCCTTTATTGATTAGATTATTTTGATGACATGGCTGCTGGACTTTTTTAGACAGTATAATTATTTTGTAAACTGTCCATTTTATTTGCAATCTGACTTTGAACATACCATATATTTGTAGAAAGTAAAATACAGATATGAACTGAGATATGTATTTGTTTATCTGCTTCTATTTTGTGTCTCCTATTATATTCAATATTGAAACTGAGATTTTGGGGAAATCCCCCCAAAAAAGACAAAAATTGCAGAAAAATGGACCAATGTATCCTTGAAAAGGAAAGTCTCTCTCTCTCTTTTTTTTGTGTACTACCTGGTGGGGTCACATTTCATTATTTTTCCATGTGAGTATCCTGCTTTTGGAGCACAATTTGTTGAATGTTTGTTTGTTTGCTTGCTTTACCTATTTGTTTTTGGGGAAGTGCATGGACCGGAAATCGAATCCAGGTCTCCCGCATGGCAGACGAGAATTCTACCATTAAAGTACCCCAGCACCGCTCCCCCCACCCCCCAGGAAATGCTCTCTATTTTAAGTAAAACAGGTGAGGATTTTTCAAACACTCAACTTATGCTTGTGACAAGAAGAGATAGTTCAGTGTAATGGAAATCACAGTGGAAATCCATAAAAATTGGGACTCTAATCATTATTTGCCTCCAGTTACTCAGTGTTCAAATCTCTTTGGACCTCAGTTTGCTTTTTATAAAGGAAGGGTTTGAGCTAAATAATTATATTTTCTGATATCTCAAAACCCCAGTATCTCTCACTGTTGAACTACCATGCTAAAATGCTAATGAATATGTTAATTTCCTTATCAAGTGAAGAAAGAAAAGGTGCAAGATTATTCTGGTCCTCACAGAAACCCAGGCTTCACACATCTGACAACACTTAAATCAGGACACCAAAGCAAATGCAGAACTATTTCCATTTTTAGTTTCACAACTCACTTGCTAGTGTTGCAAAGGAACAGAATGTTATATAATAACCATTTGATGTTTATTTTAGGTGTGCATTATTCTGTATGTGGCAGTTCCTTGATGCAAAAGCCTAGCTGCTCTTTATACTACCACCTGGTGAGTGGTTGCTGCAGTGGAAGCTTCTTTTACTCCGGCTTGAAGTCAGAACAATTGTTTCAAAAATTTCATGAAGTTTAGCATCTAAAGAAAAGTTTTAAACTATTGTTTTTTATACCTATATGACCAATACAGTCAGAAACCTCATCAAAGCCTGTGCTAAGAGTGAGTCAGATAATTTTCTACTTTATCAATCTGGTTTCGGAAGTTATGGTTTGTAAAGCCTCGTTAATATATTTTCACTTGCTGATAGGTTGTCTACTTCCAGCATCATTGAATAAACATGGTTCAGACCAACTATCCCTTAGGAAAAGCTAGGAAACATGAATCAAATTATGCACACGTTCGTCTACACACACTGAAGGCATAGTGACACAGTGACCACTCGGTTGTTCAAGGACATAGATAAAGGACACTCCTGCACATTTGAGACTACTTTCCATATGAAATCATTTCATAATTTTAAAGCAACAAGAAGGAGGCTAAGAAGCTTGCGAAGAGCTTTCTACAGCTTCACAGGGAGAGCAGGGCAAAATGTGAATTTAAAGGCCAAGGGACAAAGGCTTTGATAAACAATCAAAGCTTTTGGTGGGCACTTCTGAGGGCTAGAAGTAAATAAAAAGCAGCCATCTCAATGACTCCAGCCCAGCTTAAAGTCAGCTCAAATACTGACTGGATTAAGGTGACTTGCTCCTATCCTAGCTGAAGCCAAAAGCAAAAATAAATAATCTCTGGAGAACAAAAGAAAGGATAGATAATCTGAAATTATTTCTACATCTTTTAATAGATGATCGAAACAAACCTTCATCAAAATATTCAAATAAAAACTCCAAAATTGATTACTAAAATAATATTACTATGTTATCCCTCTCTCCAAGGTATTTCTGAGTGTGTGTGTGCTACTTTTTGAAAAAATGACATCGCAAATAGGAAGAAAAGAAGGACATTTTCAATAATGTTGAAATTAGTTAATTTGGGGGAAGAAATATAAATTATCTTTCTCACACTGTGCTGGTTTGAAAGGATATAGATCCCGTAGAAAAGCCATGTTTTAATCAAAATCCTATTTCATAAAGGCAGAATAATCCCTATTCAATATTGTATGGTTGAAACTGTAATCAGATCATCTCCCTGGAGATGTGATTTAATCAAGAGTGGTTGTGAAACTGGATTAGGTGATGACATGTCTCCACGCATTTGGGTGGGTCTGGATAAGTTTCTGGAGCCCTATAAGGAAGGAAACATTTTGGAGAATGAAGGAGATTCGGTGAGGGCAGAGAATGTTGCAGCACCACAAAGCAAAGAGTCCATGAATCAGCGACATTTGGATGTGAAGAAGGAAAACGCCTCCCGGGGAGCTTCATGAAACAAAAAACGGGCAAGCACTAAGTAAGCCAAATCATCAAGGTCAGCATGAACAGTGATAAGTGACATTGATAGTATATACTCTTGAAATGATGGGATGAGAATAGCATTCACCTCTGTGGTCTTACTTCCAACAGACAAACAAAACAATACATACCCGCAGTCTAATCATGAGAGAAATAGCAGACAAGTGCAAACTGAGGGATATTCTACAAAACTCCTGACCAGCATCCTTCAAAACTGCCTAGGTCATCAAAAGCAAGGAAAATTTGAGAAACTGTCATATTTTCATACATAGGGACAAAATGTAATGTGATATACTAGATGTGATCCTGGAGCACAAAGAGGACATCAAGTTAAAAACCAAAGAAATCTGAATAAAATATGGACTATGTATCAATTGATACTTGTATCAAATATTGACCCATTTACTGTAACAAATGTACTAAGGTAGGATGTTAATAATAAGGAAAACCGGATCTGAGGTACATGGACAATCTCTATTCTATCTTTGCAATTTTCATGTAAATGGGTCAAGTTTCCAAAATAAAATGTTTCTTAAAGTGCTGCAAAACATAAAACAATGAGGGTTACAAGAAAATTCTTGTAAAATTGTGGATTTTTATAGCTATCATGAAAATATGATTAAATGTAGCTATATGATTTTTAAGATATATATTTAAAAATGAAAGTAGCAACTGAAAAAAAGTCATATCATGTACCTAAACCAATTAGTTAATATACTTCCACTAATCATAAGGATAAGGTCAAGAGAACTGCTTAGCTGTATATCTAACTCTTAGCAATATCCATTCACAAGGAATTTTAAAATACATTGTGTACACAATACTGAAAATGTTATAAAAATAAATAAATTAATCAACCAGGAAAAGCAGGAAAACACTGTTTAAATAAGAGCAAAACATGAAGATTGAAAATTAGTAGAATAAAGTTGTATTTCTTAAAAATAAAACTGGAAAAGACATTATCAGCCAATTCAAATAAGAAAATAAAATGATGAAATAAATATACCACAAAATTAATAATGAGATGCCACTGCACATTAGAATGGCTGAAATGGAAACGAAAACCAACATAATAAAAAGGAAAATCCTACAATAGCAAGTGTTGGTGATGATGTGGATAAACTGTAACTTTCTTCCTTCCCTGATGTTAATTCAAAATGGTGAAGCCATTTTAGAGAGCAGCTTGGTCAGTTCTCGTAATATTAAACATAAAAGTATGTGCTGTATGATCTAGAATTTAACCTACAACAAAGTTCACTGAAATCATTATCCACCACATGTTTTAAATCTTATTGCTGATTATATCACTGTCTTCTTTATCAACATTTTTCCTCACCTATTTGTAAGCCTATTGTTTTAATCTCCAGATTCTTCTTGGTATCCACTTATTAAAAAGCTATATTCAAAACAAATTTTAAGGGCAGCTGCCGTGGCTCAGCAGGCAGAGCTCCGACCTGCCGTGCTGGAGGTCTGGAGTTCGATCCCTGGTGCCTCCTGCCCGTATGCAAATTAAAAAAATAAATAAATAAATAAATACATTTCAAAAACTATATTTATAAAAAAACTATATTCGTATAACTTAAAATATTATGCTAATCAGTTATTAATTTTATCTAGCAAGCATTCCCCAATAAGAGTCTGAACAATCGAAACTCATTTCTGCCTTTGCTTACACAGTTGATTATATATATATTTACTTTCTTCAAAGCTCAATACACATTAGACTTCCATCAATCATCTGTACTGCTTAAAATTGCCATTCATTTCATTGAACTCTTTGAGTCAGTTTATGGTATAACAGAAAACCATAGTCATTGAAACAGAAATGATAGATGTTCAAGGTTGTTTCTCCTACTTACAATAGTGGTATGTTATTTAAATTTTAGAACTCCAGTTTCCTCATCTATTATTTGGGGAAATACAGCTACCTTAATAAAAATAAGTGTCTAAAATTTGTCTGCTATTTCAGACAATTTTACAAAGAGCTCTTTCCCTCTACTTTCTGAGTGATACTTGTAGAAATTTTGCAAGGCTTGACACTGAAGAGTTCTCTTCCTTTTGCTGATTTGTGAGTGAGTAGAATTCCATGCCAATTCTAAGCATGTGTGTGGATTTTACTGTGATCCTTTTACTTTGTACAACAAAACTATTAGAATTTCCTCTTTCATCTTCAACAAGTTGTTCAACATAAACTAAGTTACTAAACCAATAATCCAACGGCCTAAGAGAAGTCAGGGGAGTGTCAAAGCCTTTGGTAAGCCATGTGATTTCCAAACTGATTTTTTCTTGTCCATACTCTTACAATTTGCAAACCAGAAACCAGGCATTTTTATCATATGCTGGTAAATCTGGAGTATATTTCCTTTTACAAACTAGACAACACATTGATAGAAATACTTAATCTGTTAGTCCCCCTCCCCCTAAAAAAACAAATCTTCCTTTCCATCATGAAGGTATCACTCCAGGTGATCACTACTCTATCAAGTTATTTGCATGATCATCTCTAGTCCTCCTGATGAACGAATTCTTCAGAAATTTAGTTCTTGGCTCAGGGTCACAAAATGCTGCAATCAAGGAACAGGGAAGCTGGGATTCTCATTGGCACTCCAGGACCTAGAGACCCTTAAACCATAGAGGCCCATTTTCTCCATAAGAAGTTCAAAATATGGCTATTTGTGGTTTTCAAGGACAGTTTGAAAGCATCGCTCTAATCCTTCAACTTCTTGAAAGAATTTTTTCTTTTAATTTAAGCATCACCCAGTATCATTTAAGAGAATTAAGGAATTCGAGGCAGGTGAGAAAAAAATATTGATGAGCCATGCCAATTAGGTCAGCATAAAGGATAATTTTGAATCTACTTTCATTGTATAATTATTTGCAAGTATGATATATGTGGGGAAAGCTATACTGATACTTCCCTTTTAACTTGACAAGTAAATGAGTCCTCTTGCTAATGGTGGCAAGATTTCACTGTTAAGTCAGGATTCTCACAAATTGGGTGATGGGTTTTAATTTCCTTGGTTGCTGAAATACTAAGAAATGGATGGGGCTTAAACCACGGGCATTTATTTGCTCACAGTTTTGAGGACAGAGAAAAGTCCAAATCGAGGCATCATCAAGGCAATGCTTTCTTCCCGAAGACTGTGGAGTTCTGGGGCTGGCTGCTGGCTCTCCTTGGCCTTAGGTTGTCACATGGAGATGTACATAGCGAAGTGTCCTGGTCTCTCCCTTCTCTTTAAGTTCTGGCTGCTCCCTCTGTGGCTTTTCTCTTTCTGTCTGAGTTCATTCAGTTTATAAAGGACACCAGTAATAGGGTTAAGACTCATGCTGATTGGGGTAGGCCACACTTTAACAGAAGTAACCTCATAAAAAAATTCCTTCTGACAATAGGTTCACAGCCACAGGAATGTATTACATTGAAGAACATGCTTTTCTAGAGTACAAACAGCTCCAAATGATTACAAGTGGATGTCTTAGACCTGCATGTCTTTGATTATGACCAGAATATTGATTATATGTTGGGTGGCATGCTGTTGGAAATAGGATGCCTCGACATCCTAGAAAAAGAAAATGTTGATAGAATAATGCAATCTGGGTCCATCTGTATTGTAAAACTACAAAACTGTTGTAAGAAAATTACTGTTGATTGTTCATCTCTAACTTGTTAAAATGTTTCCACAAACCGACCTCAGTAGCTTTTATTTGCCTGCATTTCATTATTTTCCTTTCAAAGGTGTTCTTCTCCTTGAATATTATTCGTTTTCTTAATTCTTCAAATGCATATATTTTCCTTTGGCTTTATATGTGCATTTTCTGCATATAAAACTTTTGTGAAGGAAAGAATTCTCTGGAGGAAATGTTTTCTAAAAAAGGTTATTTCAGTAATTATTTTAGAATAGTTTTACTTGTTAAGGCTCTCCACTGAAAGATTTGTTTTATGTGTGTGTTTCTTTGTAAACTTATTTTATAAATCTCCTTTTAAAAAAACAACATTATAATAAGGAAATTTAATGAGAGTGAAAAGTAGAATAGTGACAGTTACAGCCAGAGCAGAGAGATAAGAGAAGTCTGGCAAAACACAATGTTCTTTTTTTCCCCATGCTTTTACAGTCCTTCCTGTTTTGATCTATCCTTCAGTGAACTAACATCTCCTATCACTATTACATCAAGGAACTGTGTCCTGATTTTATTTTAGCATAAAGCAACACCAAACCTCTTTCTCCATACTTAGCTCCAATGGTAATTCAGAAAGAGTAAAATTTACAGATGAGAGTGCAATATGCAAATTTCATACCTGATAACATTGGTGATGTATAATCCATTTTTCCCTTTACCAATCAGAATTAAAATAATATTTAGAGAGCCTTACTGATGTTCATATTCCAGAATCTTTAAGCTTCTCTTTTATTTATAATCAGAAATTCTAGTCTAGAGATGTAACTTTGAAATATTCAATTGGTAGCAATTTCAAAAGTGCTTAAGCCACAAAACAAATACATATCTATGACTTCATGTGTAACATTAAGTTCTTATTAAGCATGCAATAGCAAGTTCCCTTAGTAATTTATTCACTGTCTCTCTCGTTAATTGAGCTTAATCATTCTATAGAATCCTAATGCTCTTTACCAAAACATCGACATAAATATCTATTTACTGTATTCATAGATGTATGTCAAAAGAGAAATAAAAGACCAAAACGAATGGAAGTGGTTTACTGTGGAAAACATTCCCTATTATCTCATTTGTATGTATGTGGGTTTAAATTACTTTATTTAAAATAGAAATTACAAACATTACTACAGGCTTACCTTTTCTTAAATATCATAGATTGATAAACAGATAGTTAAAATTGTTCTCTATCATCTCAAAATCCTTCATAATTGTTCATCAAAAGGATAGGTCATTGTCAAGTTTGAACTTCACTTTTACCATCAATTTTCTTACAAAAGCTGCAATATACTAAAAGCAACAGTGAGTCATCTATTAGTAATGATCATTCAGGCTAAAGCACAATTTGTCCAGTGATTACTGGATGTTTTAATAATTTCCTAACCACTTGAGGCTCTTCCACATGACTAACACTGTTCATTACCTCTCAGCAAAGATATTTTACAGAGTGGAATTTTAAGCTCAAACAAAGCAATCCTGATTGTGAATAGGAGTAGATTTTTTCCCCAAAAAAACCTCTTTGACATTGTAAAAGGAGACATGAAATATGCCTTTTAAAATTGAATGAATTGCCAATTGACCAGTAATTCTTTACTGCTTTCCACAGGGTGAAATGAAGAATTCTATAAGAGAGATGAGTGGAAAAACACCAGAAAATTGGTGTGGATTCTTTCATCAGAAAGGGAAAAAAAAATGTCTCTAACAAAGAAAAGAGACTTTGGACTTCAAACATAATGAAAGTGATTTCTCTGAAGAGAACCAGATGGCATTTACAAAAGCAACTAAACTTTGTGAATAGAGTAGAGTTTTCTTTGGTTCTCTTCTTTTTCAGAGAACATAATACTTGAAAAAGCAATGGGTCTGAAAGTTGATTACCAGGCCTTCACCCTTGAAGAACCAGCTCAAATTTAACCCTTGCAATGCTATATAGCTGGATTTTATCAATAACCATTACTTCTAGTAAGAACAATATGGGGAATATTGGGGTATGGGTATTATTTCTGTTTATCACTGAAATTACTGTTTTTATGAATCTCAAATGCTAAATCTGAGAACAAATAATAACTCAACATAGAAATTGTGAAGTTTTGTAATTCCCTAAAAATGATGAATCCTTCTAGTAAATAAATGATGTTTTTGAAGTTTCATTAACAATGTCCAATATAAAGTAGGTGATTGACAAATGTGTGCTCTCTCCACAACTTTTAGGAAATATGACAAATGTGAGAACCCATTATAGGGAAAGATAATGAATTCCCATCAGTATTCCACAGGCATAAATGTGATATTGTGTTAATATATGTGGCTTTTGAAGTATGACATTCTTAGTCCAAATGAGTCCAAGTCACAAAGGAGATTTCATATATACATATATCTATATTTATATATTTATTTAACCCTTTGTATATGGGCTCAAAACTAACAGTAAGAAAGCATCCTCGATTCATTGAATTTTCGAGGTTTAAGTTTTATTGTATTGAGCATGCCCTACATTTTACAGTTGATAAATTTGAGGCTCTAGTAAGTCAAGTGGTCTATTAGACACTCCATGGCTAATGAGTGCCATATCTTGGAGTAATAACCAATTTATAAGAACTAAAATGCAAGTTTTTCCCCTTTTACTGTATATTTTCTTATGATGAACTTCATCTATTTACAGAGCTGCATTTTCTATTTAAATGTTGATTATCCCAAATCTTTATGTCCTGTTCAGATAGCTCCCTTTACATTCAGAGTCATAATCCAACTGTCATCAATGAGTCAAAAGCACCTCAAAATCGCCATGCCCTAAATGAAACTTTCTGTTTTAAGTACCACAAGATATATACCTACATATATCTTTTGATACATATAGATATAGATATATAGATATAGATATATCTAGAGAGAGATGTACAGATGTAATAAGATTCAGTATGGGAATTGGTTTACACAACAATGGGGACTGACAAATCTGAATTCCTTAAGTCAGGCTACAAGTTGGAAACTCTGATGAAGGCTTCAGCGAATTCCCCAGGAGAAGCTAGCTGGCTGCAACAGACCTAAAAATTCTTCTTTTTGATAACTGAAATCTTTAATTCTCTTTTTAAAACCTTCAACTGATTGAATCAGGCTTCTCTCACACTGAAGGCAAGCTCTTTTTCTATTGTAGATGTAATTAGCTTTAGATATGAGAAAGTTATTATAAGTGCATCTCTATCTACAAAATGTCTCCTTGGTAAAAAATCATTTCTTGCTTGGCCAAACAACTGGACACCATAATTCATCCATGTTCACTTATGAATTTAACCATTATACTCTTGCTTCTTTTAAGTTCTGCTGGCAGTATCTTTAAAACAATCAGTTTTTCAAGCTGGATCAGTGAATGTCATCTTTGATGATGCCCTTTCCCTCTACTCTATTCTAATATCTAACCAGTCATTACAGTTGTGTTTATTTAATCCCTAACATTTTCAAATCTCTGTCCACTTTTTTTCATCCTAACTCCTCCTACCTTACTCTATATTTCTAGTTTTATCCAGTGGCTTCCTAAGAAAATTCTATGCTTACATGCTACAGCCATGGGGGACTTTTTGTTTTTTTCTCATCTCTTCAAATGATAGTTTTTACATTTTGGACTTGCTGTTTCCTTGTCTGAATCTTCCTACACCACATCCAAATTCCAGCAATCTGGCTAACTTGTTTTCCCACTGTCAACCAAAACTTATTAAGCATTATCTAAGTTTGTTTTTAATTTTAATAACACGTTTCATACTGTCCATATTTTATTTTTTCTTTTAATTCCCCTAGACTAATCTTTGGAAATATAGGAATTATCTCTATAGTATCTATTATTATATTTCTAGAGTCTATCCTACAGTGAGAAAATTAGTAGGTTTTCAATACATAGTTAAACCTAGTAAATCTATGTATTTTACTAGATTTATATATAAGAATACATAAATTGAATGAATGAAGATCATATGGTACCCTGTGAAATCAAGGTAGAATATGAAAATTGAACAACAGCATTTCCAAACAGCCTTCCAGTCTCTACTGTCCTATGATCTATTGAAAAATTAAATCATACCCAATTGTTTGTTCCTAATTTTAAAACAGCTTAGCTCCTAAAATAACTTCTTTCCTTGTACCACCATGAGTGAAAGTTAGCCAGATAGAAAAAACATGTCCTTAATATTAAAATTTCCCCAAAGGAAAAAAATAAACAATTGTGTAGAATTTATTTATATAGAATGTTCACCATTTCCTTTAGGTAATGATAAATGGAAGATTTACTTGTTCATTTGTAACTATTAGATCTTACATTTTAAAAAGAAGCTTTAGGTTTAGAGATATACTGAGTTGAAAGAACAGGGTTCCCTTATACTCCAATCCCCCAATTCCCCCCAACCACACTCCTGCCCCCAGTTTCCCATTAACATCTTGTATTGACACATTACATTCGTTATAATGAAGAAACAATATTAATATCTTATTATTAAGTAAAGCCCATTTACATTAGAGTCCTTTCTTTGAGCTTATAGTTCTGTGGGTTTAAAAAAATGCATATCATGTATCTGCCATTACAGTATCAGACAGAACAATTCACCACCCTTAATTACCCACTGTATTCTACCTATTCATTCCTCTCCACCATCCCTCAAACACCTGGTAACCACTAATATATTTACTTTCTTTATAGTTTTGCCTTTGCTAGAACATCACATAGTTGGAATCCTAGAGTAGCCTTTACAGAATAACTCCTTTCACTTAGCTGTATGCATTTAAGGTGGCTGATTTATTTTTTAAATGCCTTCACTTTAATTTTATTTCTATTTATTTAAAAGACCATTGTATTTACTTTCTTTATCATTGATCTTTCCAAAATAATTATTTAAGGAGATAGCAACAGTTATTAATCCAAATTTAAGTATGAATAAAACAAAGCATAAAATGTCATATTAATTTACATCAAAATTGAAGTTAGTTACATTATGGGGAAAGAATACAACTTTTCTAAATTTTCATTGTCTCAGTGTGGGATTACCCAGAGCGGGCCCTGGTACAAGTAGTGCAAGTAGTTTATTTGTGCAAGGAATCCATTTGGGAGGTGATGTTAGGAAACATAGATAGTGAAGTAATAAGGAACAAGTAGGAATAACAAGCAATAAAGTAATAAGAATAAGTTGGAATAAATTTTGTAAGAAGGAAATAAAGGAATAAGAATAAATAGGAATAAAGGAATAAGAAGGAAAAAGTAACACAGCCTTCAGAGGTCTGCCGCAAAAGGGCACTGGAGCTGATATATTTTTATACCAACTCTCATGAGGGGTGGTGTCAGTGGTTAATGCCACAAAAGAGGAAAACAGAGCAAGGAAATGCAGATACTGAGAGCTGCTCTGTTCATCATGCAGTACTTCTTTTTAGTCTCTCTCTCTAGATACATTTCTTGACTGCAAATTTTGTTTTCCATACCTGATACCTATGACACACTGAACAAAGTTCACACTTAATATAATTTATATTTATCTATTTTTATTTTCAACTGTTTTATTGGAATGCAATTTACATTCCATAAAATTCACCCATTATAAGTGTCCGTTTATAATATGTCTGTAAGTTTTGTAATCATTTCCACAATCCAAATTAGGACATTTCCATCACTACCAAAAGATCTCACTTGTCTATCCACAGTCAGTCCCTACATCCCAAACCCAGGCATCCCTTGGTGTGGTTTCAGTTTGCAGAGATTTGCTTTTTCTAGAAATTTCATATAAATAGAATCTGACAATATGTAATATGGCTTCTTTCCTTACAGTGAAGCCCATGAGATTCATCCATGTTTTGGCACATACCTGGAGTTCAGGCTTTGTTCATGCTGAATAGTATTCCATAGTATGGATATACTACATTCTGTTTATTCATTTTCTAGAAGATGGATATTTGGGTTGCTTCCCCTTAGGGTCGGTCTATTATGTGAATGTATGTTTTCATCTTCCTTGGGTTGTTATCTAGGAGTGGAATTGCTATGTTGTGTGGTAGGTACATATTTAATCTTTAAAGAAACTGTCAAAATATTTTACAAAATGAAACATTTTACATTCTAACAATATATGAGAGTTTGGTCTCTTCACATGGTTGTCAATTCCTGGAAATTCCAGTCTTTTGGGCTATAGATATTACAGTGGGAGGGTTTTATGTGGCATTTTCTTAATAGGTAATAATTTTGAGCACCTTTGCATGTGCTTATTAGTATTTGTATATCTTCTTTGGTGAAAGAGTTATTCAAATCTTTTGCTGATTTTTTTTAATTGGGTGATTTTTCTTGTTCTGTAAGAGTACAGTGCAGTGAAATTCTGGATACAATTCTTTTATCATATATTTGATTTATAAATATAAATATAAAATTCCTTCTACTCTGTCAGCAAATAGGCTGACTTGGTCAATTACCATGCCATCTGAGTAGAAATTTTGGATATAGCCCCAGGAAAGCAGGCCTTAGAATTAGCTATTTTTCCCCCTATTATTTATTTTTATTCCATATGTTCTACTTATCTGTTGACAAGGTAGCTAAAAGGAGCATCAAACACAAGGTTTTCACAATCACACAGTCACGTTGTGAAAGCTATATCATTATACAATCATCTTCAAGAAAGATGGCTACTGGAACACAGCTCTACATTTTCAGGCAGTTCCATCCAGCCTCTCCATTACATCTTGAATAACAAGGTGATATCTACTTAATGCGTAAGAATAACCCCCAGGATAACCTCTCAACTCTGTTTGGAATCTCTCAGCCATTGACACTTTGTCTCATTTCACTCTTCCCCCTTTTGGTCAAGAAGATTTTCTCAATCCCTTGATGCTGAGTCTCAGCTAATTCTAGGGTTTTTCTCAATCCCTTGATGCTGAGTCTCAGCTCATTCTAGGGTTTCTGTCCTATGTTTCCAGGAAGGTCACACCCTTGGGAGTCATGCCCCACATAGACAGGGGGAGGGTGGTGAGTTTGCTTGTTGTGTTGGCTGGAGAGAGAGGCCACATCTGAGCAACAAAAGAGGTTCTCTTGGGGGTGACTCTTAGGCCTAATTTTAAGTAGACTTGACCAATTCTTTGTGGGGTTAAGTTTCATATGAAAAACCCCAAGACTGGGGGCTCAGCCTATAGCGTTGGTTGTCCACACTGCTTGTGAGAATATCAAGAATTCAACTTGCGGAAGTTGAATTTTCCCCCATTCTCACCATTCCCTGAAGGGGACTTGCAAATACTTGTTTATTCACTGTTCAAATCACTCTGGGATTTATTGGGGCATCTCTCTGGACAAACCAACAAAATCTCATGTCCTACTTAAGGTTCCATGTACTTATGGTGTTCGATTAAGCTGTCTACATAAGTTGTATTAGGAAATGCACTAGTCAAAATATAGATTTTGTACCAAATAAACACTTTTTGCTTTAGTCTCACACATAAGTTGAAATTTTAACATATTAATTACCATCTATATTCAGCACCCTGCAGTAATGGCATTCCTTTGTTCTTCCTCATACAAAAGCATTTTTTTTAATTTGTACATTTAGTCACTATCATATACTCTAGGCATTCCTAGATTATACCATCTCAGTCTTTATCGTTTATCTTTCTTTCTGATTTCATTTGTGCCCCCAGCCCTCCTCCCTCTATCATTCTCATGTGCAGCTTCATTCAGCATTTTAACATAATTGTATTATTAGGTAGTATTGTATTGTCCATTTCTGAGTTTCTACATTCAGTCCTGTTGCACAATCTGTGTCCCTTCAGCTCCAATTACCCAATTTTTACCCTATTTCTATCTCCTGATGGTCTCTGTTACCAACGAAATTCTCCAAGTTTATTCACTAATATCAGTTCATAGCAGTAAGACCATACAGTATTTGTCCTTTAGTTTTTGGCTAATCTCACTCATCATAATGTCCTTAAGGTCCATCCATGTTGTTACATACTTCATAACTTTATTCTGTCTTACAGCTGCATAATATTCCATCGTATGTATATACCATAGTTTGTTTAGCCACTCATTTGTTGATGAACATTTTTACTATTTCCATCTCTTCGCAATTATAAATAATGCTGCTACAAACAAATGTCTGTTTGTGTCCTTGCCCTCATGTCCTCTGAGTAGATACCTAGCAATGGTATTGCCGGGTCATATGGCAATTCTATATTTAGCTTTTTGAGGAACCGCCAAACTGCCTTCCACAGTGGTTGTACATTTGACATTCCCACCAACAGTGAATAAGTGTGCCTCTTTCTCCATATTCTCTTCAGCACTTGTCACTTTCTGTTTTATTGATAATGGCCATTCTGGTGGGTTTGAGGTGATAGCTCATTGTTGTTTTGGTTTGGATTTCTCTAATAACCAGGGAAGTTGAACATCTTTTCATATGCCTTTTGGCCATTTGTATTTTCTATTCTGAGAAGGGTCTGTTCAAGTCTTTTGCCCATTTTGTAATTGGGTTGGCTGTCTTTTTGCTGTTGAGTTGAACAATTTCTTTATAAATTCAGAATCAGCTATTTTTATTCAAAGTTCCTGCAGTTCTCCTCAATAAACATCTCTCAAGCATTGACTAGGATATGGAGACCTGGGATCTAGAAACTCTGTCTTGATAATTTAAAAATATAAAATTGGACAATAACATAAGAATTGGCTGAGAAAGGAAGGGAAACTTTGAGTTAACAAAAATGCTCTCTATATTGATTGTGGTAATGGTTATATGTGTGTATATATACAGTTGTTGAGTCTTCTTGAAAACTTTTTATGTAGGAACATTTTATTTTAAATAAATTGTATGTCATTAAAATTGATTTTAAAAATAGGATTTTTTTGAAGATTTTCTTTGTAAGATGTCCTTATCAAACTGATAATACTCCTTTCTACTCTTATTTTGTAAGACAATTTTTTTTCATGAATGAGGCTGAACTTATTAAATCATTTCATTCTGGCTCTCTGGGAATTCTTTAATTTGTTAAGGTGACAATTTATATACATAGATGCTCTGAACTTATTATTTGGGCATAATTTTAAATTTATGTGACAGTTACAAGAATAGTACAAAGACCTTCATTAGCCATTAGCTAGATCACATGTTGTTGGCTTTTTCCATAAATGCTTTATCACAAAGCATTTGAAAGTAAGTTAAATACATCGCTGCCCTTTTCCCATAAATAAATCAATATATAATTCTCCAAAACAAGTATATTTTATTATAGAATCACAACATTCAAATTTCCCAATGTATTTATAAAGTTGTTCTATTCTATTTTTCCAATAACTTTTATCTCTGCTATGGCTATACTTAGTTCATCTCTCTATTTCTGTCTGGTCATTCATTGGTTTCTGTTTCTATATTTATGATCTCCTTCCTCCTATTTTCTTTGATTATTTTCTAATTTTTCCTATAATTGGAATAAATGTGGTAGCAATTTATGTTAGTAAAATCACTTGGAAAAAATATATGAGAATATCTACTAAAGGTTAACATATGCATATTCTAGGAATTCTAATTATTTTCGTGATAGAGATGTGTATATATGTGTTCCAAAATGCATGCACAAAGATGTCCATAGCAGCATCATTCATAGTAGCTCTGAATTAGCAAATGTCCAAGTAGCCCAGTAGATAAATTACGATATATCAGTGCATCGCATAAACATAATGTTAAGTGAAGGAATTTGAACACCAAAGAGTTCATATTGCATGATGATGATCTAGGAATTTAGAAATTGAAATAGTGATTTACTTATTCAACAGAAGACCAAAGTGATCATGAGAGGACAAAGGGAGCTTTGGATTTGTTGCTCATTTTATACAGATTCATCAAAATTAACACCTATTATGTGTTCACTTTTATAACGTGCAGTAAAATCTATGATATTCAGGGAAGTGTTATTGGGAGGTCTTTCTTCATTATTCATATTTCATTAAATATTTGTATCTGTTTATTTAATATTATGATTTCAGACCAACAGTGCACAAGAGAAAATTTTCCACCTGGGTCTGCGATATGTCTTTCAAATACAAATGAATTTGCCATCTGCCCCTTCTAAACCTGGATGTGACTATAGCTGCTGGGGTTCGAATCCTAGGGAAAATATGTGAGAGATCTTCTTTACTGTCATAATAATTTCTGCTAACTTTCAAATTAGGACAAAATCATTCATGTTAGGAAATTCCTTTATAAAACTTGTCATTGAAGAATATCTGATTTCTGTCTTGGTTGTTGAATTTTGATAATATTTATCCAACTTTGCTTTCAAATCACTTTCATATTCATTGCCTCCATTGAGCCTCATCTCTTCTTTGTTGAAACTATAGATAATGTTCTCTGTCATACAGCTACTAAATGGGTAGTTATGATTAAAATTCAAGTTTTTGATTTCTAGATTAAAATTCTTTCTGAAATTTACACTTTGTTACAGAACCAAATCCTTTCTTTACCCACCAGAGGATTGTTCCACTACTTTTTAGTACAAATGTATGTATTAAATCTGCCATATTCCTCAGCTAAAAATGTTTTAAAACCACAAATAAAATTTCAGATATGGGTAAAATTACTCATATCTCAATCCATACTGCATTTCTCCAAAGATAATGAAGATCCTGATCCAATTATCAGATGTTTCAGGTTTTAAATTCAGTAGAAATTGTTACTTGACCCCCTAGTTGGGTTGGAAAGTTAAGTGTAATATGAGAAACACTTTCAACATAATTCTCTATAACACAAATATTAGACTCATAAACGTAAAGTTAGTCCTATAATATTCAGGAAAGTAATATTGTCTTAGAGAGGAATACCTCTGAGTTTTTAAAATATGGGAAATATTGTTACTGAAAGTTTTGCATTTGAAGGAGCTATAGTTTTCAGAAAGGTCAAGATTTTAGGCACATCACAAAATGTGTGTGCCCCTAAGTGAAATACATATTAATGTTCAGAGTCCTAATCTCTGAAATATAAAATGTATACTTGAGAATATGCATTTCTTTAATAAAAAAGCAGAGTCTCTTCTGAAAAACAGCTTTCTAGATTAGTTCTTTCAATAGATTTATAGACTTAGTCTTATGAAATTCGTTACGTGTTTTCTCAGCATCAGGGAATGAAGAGAGACTTCTAGGATTAGGGCTTGTCATACACAGCCAGAGAATGAAGGTCCCATTCATAATGTGTATTTTCCACTTTACTTATAAACATCAATCTTAAGCTGACATTCATGTCCGCAATGGTTTGCCAAGCTGCTGTTTTAAAGTAGTATAAACCTCAAGGTCATTTTCTCCTAATTATACTCTGTCCCTAGGAAACTGTACTGAAATGTTCTTCTCAAACTGAGACTTGCTAAATAGAAAAAGCACTCCTTTCAGGTCAAGCTTTGTACTCTGTGACATATTTACTTATTCTTTGTTCTACATTCTGGCCTTTTCATTATCTAACGCAATGAGATAGACTAGATAACAAGCCCAATAGATCTAAATGTCCTTAAGTCCGCATTTGGCTGTGAAAAACCCAACAAAGGTATTCACTTCCCTTATTGGCTATTGATTTTGTTTCCTCAGCTTCTCCACTGCATTGTCAGGCATTTTCTCATTGTGTTAGATCTGACATGCCTATGACAAGAATTTTTCACATTTAAATAGCTTTAAGAAAGATTGTTCTGAAAAGTAAAAGAGAAGAATGGTAAACACGTGTCAGACTAGAGTATTTTAAAAATGTGAAACTTTCTAAAAAAGAACAACTTTTGTTACCTGCAACCTCATCCCTAGTCATATTATCAAGGATACTCTTAGAAGTTAAGAGCAATCACGTCTAAATACATTTGACCCAAGCTCTTTCAAAAACCAAAAGTTATCCAGCATGAGTAAATTCACTTGCAAATTATAATTTGCTGCGGCACTGTCTTTACAACAGAATAGAGTACATCTTATGGCTACCTAAATATTTTAATCCTTTATGCTAAATAAAACCTACTTCGTTCTTCCAGCAGAGGAGGTAACAAAGCCATTATTATTTTTGTTGCTAATTTTTTCCTTAATTAAGCTTATCATATATCTAAACTACAAGAAAATGTTTAATATAATACATTAAAAAACACCTTACAATAGCTTTCTTATTTTGCATTTTCTTTAAGAAATAATAGGAATAGTTTCGGGATATATAAAGAAATTAAAGGTTTTGTTTTGTCAAATAAAATCAGACCCAGTGGAGATAGGAGAAACTATTCAAAAAGACTTACAATAGGGAGAATGCTCTAATCTCAGAAATGTGCAAGTATTTTAAACTGAAATGAACAAATAGTTTCATCTTGAGAGGTAAATGGCTAGCAGAAAGATTTAAAGGGAAGTGGGACAAGCAGAGGGAGTGATTAAGTAGATGGTATTTTAGGTGTGTTTTGACAGGATATGTGTCTTGTCTTGCTGTGGTCAGCTGATTTTCAGCATAAGCTGATGGCAGTGTTCTGTAATTTAATGCTTGCTCATGCTTGGGGACAAGGGGAAGTTCAGGAGCCCATGTTAAGGAAAGAAGACTAAGTAAAGTTTGGATGAGACAAAGTAGAGGATAAGAAATGGGGGACTGTGAATACTTGGTCAGTCCCAAGGTATGCCATATGATATAAACTGATCATGATTATCTTAATTGAGAGATTTGGAGGTTCTAAAACATGTTAACATTATGTCTTTTTCACTAAAAGCCATGGTAAAAGTCAGGACCATGGTTGACTCAGATTTTTTTCCCTGCGTGACACCTCTTCCCTTTTCAATAATTAGTATTCAGAATGCATTTCATAAATTGAATTGAAATAGCAGCCTTAGCAAACTAAAACAGATTTTGGTACCAGAAGAGTGGGATGCTGCTGTGTTATCAAATCCCAAACACGGTGGAACTGCTTTTTAAATGGATAAGGGGAGAAATCTGGAAGAACTGTGCAGAGCTTGATAGAGTAAGCCTAGATTGCATGGAAGAGACTATTGATAGAAATATGGACTCTAAAAATACTGCCACTGATGGCTTAGAGGAATGAGCTGTTGCAGATTGGAAAGAGGGTGACCCTTGTTCTGAAGTGGCAGAAAGTTTGGCAAAATTGATTCCTGGTGCTGTATGGAAGGGAGAATTTGAATGTGATGATCTGGGATAATTGGCTGGGGAAATGTCCACATAACTTTGTAAATGTAAAATAAAATATACTTATAGTAAAATGCAGCAAGCAAGGGATAACCTAAGCATTGAACTTTTAGGTGCAAAGAAACCAGAAATTGATGTTCTGGAAAATTCTGGACTTCTGGAAAGTGAGATCCCAGAGAATATTTCCCCACCTGAGGATTTAGCCAAACATGGAAACTGTCAGTCATTACAAGACAAGCCAGAATTGGAGAAGGAGGTATTCAGAAAGGATTTGTGGAAGGTCCTATTGTCTGATGATTTGAACCCCTGTATGTTCCATGCCATGCCAACAATTTTTTTGTGAGCCCTGAGTAAATAAAACCATTGCCAGTCTGTACTAAAAGGAACAAAAAAGGGACTGATTGAAGGAAGCACGGCCTGACGCAGAACCATGGAAACTAAGGTCTGGAGCCAAGAAATCTCAAGCCATGAGAGTGGATCCACCTGTGTATGTGGAGGTGGTAAGCTTGTCCCAGAGGCAGGGGTGGGTCTTCCCCCTTGATGTTCAGGAAAAGTTCTGGTGCACTAGCCTCGGAGAGGGTGGAGCAGATTCCTTGGGGATGGGGAAGTCTGGCTGTCACCCCATTGTTCTGAAGGGGTTGAGCATGTGACCTAGAGATGGCAGAAAATCCAGGTGCCATCCAGATGCTTATGGAGGGTGCGGCCAAAAAAAAAAAAAAAAAAAAAAAAACGGTGGTCTTTCCAATGTTCCAACCCTGATCCCAGTGTTTGGAGAGTACAGGGCTGCTGCATAGGTGTTTGGAAAGGCTGGGACTGCAGTTTTCTAAGGTTCCAAGGATGAATGACTCTCAGACTTTGAAATCTAATGGAGTTTGCCTCAGGTTTTCAGAATTGTTTAGGTACAGTGATCCCTGTTTTCCTTCCAATTCTTCCTTATGACAATGAAATCGTTTATCCTGACTGTCTCTTCGCATATTGGAGGCAGATAACTTACTCTAATTTCACAGGTCTACAGCCAGAGGACAATTTTGCTCTGGGACAGACCACGTCTATAACTGAGTTTGATGAGATTTTGTACTATTTTTGAGTTTTTTAAAAATAATGCTACTGAATGATTTAGGCTTTGTGATGAAATGGATATATTTTGTATATGGAAAGATTTCGTGCATTATATGCAGGAAAGATGATCCTTGTTAAGGGAAAAAAGTCTATTACTTTTTTATTTAGAGATTAAATATGATTTAAGATGATATGTATAATTGCCAAGTTGACCAGGGGGAGGGCTATGTAGTAGTCAGGCTCAGGTGTCAACTTGGCCAGGTGATATGCCCAATTATTCTGTTGCTGTGGACTTAAATCATCAGCGTGTGAAATTCATCTATGGCTGATTACATCTGCAGTTGCATAAAGATAGTGTCTTCTGCAATGAGTGACATGTAATTTAATTAGCTGAATGCTTAAAAGATGAGAGTTCTGTGGCTCCAAACATTTGGAGATGCAGAAAGGAATTGCCCCAAGGAAAGCCGTTTGAACCCAGAAGTCGGGAGGGAAGGCCAGCAGATGGTGCCGTGTGCCTTCCCGTGCGACAGAGAAAGCCAGAGGAAAACCAGGTGCCTTTCCTCCAAGGAGCTGGAAATTTGTAACTAAATTAATCCTCTTATTAAAAGCCAATCCATCTCTGGTGGGTTGCATTCTGGCAACTTTAGCAAACTAAAACGGTATCATAAATTCAAAGTGGTACTTATCTACATAGGATAATTTCTGAGATTTTTTCCAGGTACAGATTAATAAATCCAATGCAAAAGAAGAAAAATAATATTTAACTAAACTGAGCCTACATTTATCAAGAATAACCAAGTTAGAAATTTAGTGTACTAACTGTACTCCAGTAATTATGATTTAATTCTCCCTTTTTAGAAATTTTTCAAGATTTCTCACTCTTTTGTTTCAGGCTAAATAAATGTGTGGAATTTTGGATGCTGTTTGTTTATATATATTTATTTTTTTATTTTAATATTTTAATTTATATTTTAATATTATATATATTTTTATTTTATTTGTTTTAGTTGAGGCGTAGCCATAAATGTATTTTCTAAACTGACCACCATCCTTTGCTACTTGGTATTTAACATTCACAATTCCAAATAACAATTAATAAATTTGAAACCAAGAGAATTTTTTATTCCTTTCTACATAAAATTGAATTCCATTGAGCTCAAGTATCTTTCCCATAGTCCCAGGCTGGAAAGGAATAGAGCATGGATTATCGGTTAGCCCCACATTCCACTGAGTTCTAGACTTCTGTTTTCCCATCGCATCACACTGCCCTGGAGGTAAGCATAAAAATGCTTGAATAGGGTGGGCAATGTTGCTCAGTGGTAGAGTTCTCACCTGCCATGCCAGAGACCCAGGTTCGATTCCTGGTGCCTGCCCAAGTAAAAAAAAAAAAAACTTGAATAAAAATAATTATAACTATGCCGAGTTAATGTTTAAAAGTTTTTGGCTTTAGATCTATTACTCTTTTCAAATACAAGCCTGATTCAAATAGGTTATGAAAATTAAATTCAGCATCATAATGATAGGATTAGAGAATCACAAAATTTTAATATTCTAAGGATCTAACCAATGATCTACATTATGAATTTAACTCCCAATTGTAGGTTGTCATTTCAAAAACTTTTTGAGTCATAAATCTTTAAAGGTGGAAAAAAGATTTAGAGCCTTCAAAATGATCTTGATGTGCATATTTTAAGTACCAAGCATCAGCTTTGCATTTTTCATCAATTGTCTCTTTTAGTTAACAAAACAGTCTTCCAGGTTATATTTTATTATCTCTGTTCATACAAATGCAAAAATCAAGACTCTAAGAGTTTAAATTATTTGTCCAAAGCTACACACTGAGTAAATGGCCCTGCCAGGATTTAGAATGGAATCTAACCCAATAGACAGGGTTGCAATAGTAACTCAAAGCAAGCTGCAAATATACCCATTTTTAAAAAACTCTTAGATAATGTTCTAAACAGTTAAGGCCATTATTATGTCTCAATTTCTAGAGACCTCATAGAAGGTCACACACCTTCTATGTGACTGGTGAATATATAATGGGTACTGTGTAATGAATATACCTTTGTCATATTTCTGCCTGATTCCATTTTAAGAGCTTAATAAAAGTGATCATAAAGAACAAAATGGGAAAATTAATTATAAAAAATTTCACTGGTATCAAGAGCTCTCCTTTCTAGTTTAAGAAAATTGTGATTTATGAGGTCTGGGGCTCTCAGATGAAATGTGATTCAGATAAATCCCAGCTTGGGCCTTCTACTCAGCTGTTTCTTGTTAATTGAAATGTTTAAATTAGAATGCTACTTAGATTGCATTCTTCCCATTGTAAATGCCACCTAGTATATGTTAATAGTTTTAAGTCATTAGTACAAAATAAAAGGCAATTATGCCTAATATGAATTAAATTCTTTCTCTCCTATATCTTAGAAAATCAAATAAATTTTCCAAAATACATTTTTTAGAACACACCATAGGTGAATTTTTCTTTTTCTATAGACTTCTGTTGATTGCAGCTAATACAGAAGAATCCAATAATTAACTGTAACTTTTGTCACATAAGGAAAACAATTGCTTGGTTAAGGTTATCATCGTAAATAAACTAATAACAATTGCCTTTCCAAATTGGTTTCACTTAGCAACTTTAAATAATGACCCTGAAGGGGTAGATTTATTTTCCATGAAAGATACATTTAATTGTAAGGAAAAATGGAAAAGAAAGAAACAGTGAAAACAAGAACTAAAAAGGTAGGAAATTATAATTCATTAACTCAGCAAGTAACATGTGCTCAGTACGTAGCTGCATATTCAGTTATGGAGAACTAGGTGATAGATTAGATAGCATGCCAGATCTTTGAAAAGTCCATATCAAATACAGCAATAGTTGAAAGGAACACATGAATAAATAATTATGACACAATATGATATGTTACAAATGTACAATTTGATAGAACATAGGAGGCAAGGGGAGCATTTTACTTTCAGAGCTTGACATGTCTCCAACAGGGGGGGAGTGTCTGTCCTGAATCTTGAAGTTAATTTATCAGTTTGTCTCTTAGAGAGGTAAGCAAATTGTATTCAGACTGGAGAAAACGTAGGAGTAAGAACATGAGGAAGTGATCCTTAAGGGGAGGAGAATAGCACAGACCTGCCTCCTAGGTAGCACTTTGGAAATATATTGATTGGCACTGTTTAAATTAAAATTGTGGGAGGTTATAGTATTTCCTGAGTGGGGCCCAGAACATGTTCTGAGCATAAAGCATTGGGGCAGATTCCATGTGATTTGTGAATATCTTGCTGGACATTTCTGTAACTGAAAATGTGGTCTATAATTATCTGAGATTTTTATCTTTACCATTTCATATGTTAACTCCATAATGTTACACGGCTTTAAATTTCACATAATTTGAATTTTCCAGGAATGTAACTAACATGTGATACAAGAGAAGAAAGCATTCTTATAATTTCTATATAAAAGTTGCTCATGATTTTGGAAAATTGTATCATGAGTGCAATGTGGGCGCATGGTGTTTGCATTGGTATGTAACACGTGTCTATATTTGCATTTGTGGCTGTTGCACACACAGTGATTGTTTTGGTTTGCTAAAGCTTCCAGAATGCAATATACCAGAAATGGGTTGGGTTTTACAATGGGATTTATTAGTTTATAAATTTATAGTTCTACGGCCATGAAAATGTCCACATTAAGGCATTAGGAAGATACCTTCTCTGAAGAGAGTTTGCTGTCATCCGGTGTTTCTCTGCTATATGGGAAGGCAGATGGCTGGCATCTGCTGGTCCTTTTTTCTCCCTGAGTTATCTCCAAATGACTCTGTGTGTTTTTCTCTCTCCAAGCTTTCTCAGCTTTTCTGTCTTTTATTCTCTCATAAATGGTTCCTGTAAAGGATTAAGACCCACCTGGAGTGGGCTGGGTTATGTCTTGTTTGAAACAACCTAACTAAAAGGTCTCACCCACAATAGGTCTGCCTGCACAGGGATGAATTAAAATAACATGGCCATTTTTGGAGTAAATAATAGCTTCAAACTAGCACAGTGATTCTCTACACATGCCTACACTTTTCCTTTTAGTTTTGTTGCTTTGAGTTATATTCACAATCATAGATTTATTATAAATTAATTTTAACTCATATCTACTTCAGATTATATTTAAGGTATCACATTAATTCTTATTGAAATTTTATGTATAATTTACATTGTCTATTAAATTTGCTTCAAGATATTACACAGAGAGTGTTAAAAAATGTCTGTTACAAAATTGTTGATCACCACTAACCTAGGACATTTCAAATTTGCATATAAATAGGTTTCAGTTGAAGATAAGACAACACGTATTTTAAGAAGAACAGATTCAGAATAGGAGTTAGCTGTTGTAAATATCAAGAAAGTAGGGGATCAGAAAGCCTCACTGAAAAATTAGATCTATAAACAAGTTTCCTTGATACCCAGGGATCAGTAAGAAGTCACCAAGAATATAGGCTCCTGAGCCCTTCTGAGCCTATTACACTTAAATAAAAAGAAGGAGGTCGGGTTACACATATTTTCTACTCCTACAAAACTTACAAAGCTGCTCAGTAGATATTTCTCTTGCCAAAAAATAGCTCCAAACCTCAAAACAAGCATGCCATTAGAAAAAGATACAAAGTTGTCCTCCTTTCTATTTTTTAAACAATCATGCCAGTTTTTCCAATTGGTGAAAACTAAATCATATCCGAAACCTTAAGAGAAGGCCATCAAAGTAATGCAGTTTTTATTTTGCTTGCCCATGAATCCATCTAAAACTTAGGAATCCCAATTACTATAGAAGAAAGGGAAAACCAATAACTGCCTCTGTCAAACAGCTCATTGAACAATGTTTGGGATAAGTTTTGTAATAGAAGGCTATAAAGGCTATATATATATATATATATGTTACACAGATTATTCATGTTTATATATATGTATGTGCATAAGTATTATATCTCACCTCTTGACAAAAAAAAATCAAGCAATTTAGTCAGATAGCAGAAAGCTACAACTAGTCATTTATGTTTCTTTTATTTATGTATTTTAAAGTTGGAAAGCAAATTGATTTCCAACTGTTTATATTTCATTATTTGTAAATATGTAAATCATCATTTGACATGTATTTTAGAAAATTACTGCTAGAGAAAGCATAGTGAGAATACAAAGAAATAGGAAGAACCCTTTAGGATAGATTTCTGGACATATTGGTATATCAAAGAAGTAGTCTATTTTCCAAGTTATATATATATTTGTTTAATATATCTATTTAATTAAAAATGCACAAAAGTAATATTACATGTATATCTATTACAAAAGCAATATCACAAACTCTAAATAAACACTGGAAGCAAATAAAGGCATGCTTAAAAATATTTCAATAGATATTATAAATTTCTTATATAGAAGGTTTTACCAATTTATAATCTAAGTTGTAAAAATTGTTCATTATCTCACTCCATATCTTCACAACAGAATATTGACCTTTCTTTTAATAACTTGCTATTTCAATGGGGGAAAGAGTTTCTTATTGTTATTATAATGCCCACTGCTTCTAATAACCTTGAGGACAAATTGATTTCCTGTATTTAGTGGCTGTTTATAGTTCATTATTTTTAAGTATGTATTTCATACCCACATCTGTCTTCTCACTGTTGCTCATATGTCTTAGTCACACATTTAGCTTGTAGATATCATTCCTGTTTTGCAATTTGCCTTATTTTGTTTTTTGATGCTTTTCCTTATTCTAAATATTCCCTTATGGAAAAACTTTGTAACTTTCAAAAATATTTAAGCCCCTTCCAAATTTTTATAACATAAATTTTGTTGTTAATGTTTGTTAAATTCACTACTAGTTCATTTAATTTCAGCTTGTGCTTTCTTCAATATTATCTAGTTTCATTTATCACTTCTTTAATATCAGTATTACAAGATATATATGTATTATTATTATTATTATTATTAATCAGTGAGGAGCTCTTGAGAGAGGGAAGTGCCTTATTAATTTCCTTTTTTGCTAAATAATAGCTTAATGAATGAATGAATGGATGAAAGTCAAAACTAGATAAAGATTTTTGAATTTAAAATTAATTTTATTTCCAATATCCTGACACAATAGGTAGCCAATTAAGTTTGCCAATGAATGATGTAAAGAAATATTTTGTTAATGATTCATACATTTTCTATTCTGAAGGATATGTATGCCACATCTCATTACAGATTCCTATTAAGGTATATGTAGGCAATTGGTCTGGATACCAATGTGAATTTTGATCAATTAATAATTTCAAAAAATTAAAAACAATAACCAATGTTATGTATTTGAAGGAAAGGTAATAATAAGACCTTGAAATGTTATTTCTAAATTGAATTAAATAGGAAACATGACTCTCTTGCTGCTCAAACCTGAAGACCTGAATCACTCCCATCCAAAGGCTTCTTTCACATACAGGTCCCCATGTGTACACTAGGTTCTGGGTTTCCATCATTCCAACAATAACAAAACAAATAGTACAGAAATAAAGTCCCTACTACCTTCATTAGAGACCTTCAAAAAGTTTAACAATTACTGGTATTAACACTGGACATCACTACTGATAATGGAAATGTCAATCAGTTAGATTTAGTGTGTAAGTTACTAATAAAACAAAGTAGTGTTACAAATTGCATGATTTTGGTTGTAGCAGCATTGGTCACTTAAATTATCTAATAAGTTTTTAGTGAACAAGAAGACAATCTTTAAACCTGTGCCTATGATGCTGGCAGGAAACTTTAGTAAATGAGGAAGAAACACATCATGCTTGCAGCTTGCTACACAGAGGAGTAAGAAACAATGCCCTCAGAATGTATCTTACATTCTGACCTTATACTCAAATAGCAGTGTTTTGACAGGCCACATGTCTTACTGGAGAAGAGAATGCCACACTTCTTTTTGGAGTGGTGATGGCTTAGACTACTTAAAGTGGAACAGAATCCTAAACATTCTCAACAGAATGTTAACAATAATTTGCATTCTTGATTCATTTAACTTTAATATATTTATTTGATGCAAATTAAATCCACCTTCCTATTTTGCCTCCTGATCTAGCAATATCTTTCCCAAGATCCATTATGTGGGAAAACAATGCTACTCAGTGTTGTTATCACAGTATCCTTGAGGCGTTCTATTTCAATACATGCAGGGGGAGGAATAATTAAACAGCAAGGAGGAAAAGCCTAGAACAAAACCAATCTACTGTAAGAATCCTAAATGAGACATTTCTAATAAGGAGTTGACTGAAAAAATACACAGTCCTATAAAATAATGCCAGCTGACTTCACCTCTACTTATACGTAAGGTGGCAAATCAAAGCAGTTTTATTTGTGATTCTGTTAAAGCCCAATGCTGATTCAAGTATAGCCATACTGTGTGTTCTTAGTATTTCCATGCTTAACATCCAGATAGAAATGCCAAGTAGCAATACGAAAACAAAGGCTGTTTATATTTAACAGTTAAGAGCAGTCTCCAGGTAAATTAACCCTGCTGAGTCACAGTATTGTAATTATAAAATATTTCTCTATGACCAAAGATAGAAGGGGTGATAGACTAACTGATGATAACATTCCCACTCAGAGCTAATATTCTTCTATTTGTTTCTGGTATATGCTCTATTACACAGCTTATTCACTGATTTAGAGGAAAACATATGCATCTAAATAAATATTTTTTTTATTTAAAAAGCAAGATTAAAGTGGTATGGTCACAGAGGAAAGACTGTTTATCACATTATCCCCTTAAAATTATAATGTATCTTGTTGGGGTATTCTTCTATTGAACAATGTTAGGTAATAAAATGTCTGTGGTTACCATAAGTCTACAAAATATAGTGGCCTCTGAAACTTTATTTTAACATATTTCTGGAAAAGAATGTGTGAGCTAAAATTTCTAATTTATACATTTCCCCATCCATTTCACATGTAAATATAAAACTATAAGATTCTTTTAAAAAGTGCAGCATTATCAATTTGTATTTCTGCTATCATTTATATAGCTTTCCAAAGTTAATTATACCTGAGTTTTAGGATTTCTCCTACAAAGTTATGTCTTTAATAAAAATGCAAGGGTTGCCAATGTACAGGGCATTGATTGAGGCTTTAAGGATAAAAGATTATATAGAAGTAATTTTTTTCCTGACTCAGTGAACAGCATAGAAGTGATATGTACACCAAAAAATAAGCACAGAATATTGATCAAGCTCAGTAATTAACCTAAAGAGATTCAGAAAACCAGTAGGAATACAGATATGAATAACACCATCACCCAATTTGAACAAATTGATATTTATAGAACTTTCTACTCAACGAAAGTAGAGATACATTCTTATCCAGTACACATGAAAGATTTCACCAAGGTAGATTATATTCTGGTCCATAAAACAAGCCTGAGCAAATATAAAGGAATAGAAATCATACAACATGTGTTTTCTGATGTACAGGAACTGAAATCAGTAACACAAAGATATTTTGAAAATCCCAATATTTAGAAATGAAGCAACCCACATCTAAACATCCTATGGGTCAAACAGGATATCTAAGTGAAATTTTAAAAGACTTGGAGCTGAATTTAAATCATATTAAAACTTTTAGGGTTTGGTTAAAGCAGTGCTTAGTGGGAAAATTTTCACATTAAATGCTTCCCTTAGGAAAAAATAAAGTTCTGAAGTAGGTAACATAAAATTTATCCCTAAGCATCTTGAAAAAAGAAGAGAAAGGAGAAGATACCTCCATGTGCATTACCATGTGATAGAAAAGCCAAGGACCGAGTACCACTGGCAGCCAGCCCCAGAATGCCACAGTCTTTGGGAAGAGCACATAATCTTAAAGATGCCTTGATTTTGGACTTCTCTTAGCTTCAAGAGATCTCCTGAGACTAATTTTTTTAACATATTGACCTATGGTCTTACCATAGGAATTGAATTTGCAGATTTCAGTGTGATTCTCTTAAAGCCCAATACTGATTCAAGTATAGCCATACTGTGTGTTCTCAGTATTTTCATGCTTAACATCCAGATACAAATGCCAAGTGGCAATACGAAAACAAAGGCTGTTTATATTTATCAGTTAAGAACAGTCTCCAGGTAAATTAACCCTGCTGAGTCACAGCATTGTAATTATAAAATATTTTTAATATATAAGACTGACCTCTCTCCTATGGCTAAGCCTTGAGATGGTGTTGTTAGTCCTAACAGTTTGCTAAATGGTCTGTGTCGTGTATGAAGAGATTCCATACAACCATAATGAACCAAATATCTGCTATTAGAAGTCGATTGTAAATAAGCTCATGGAAGAAAGGGAGAACAGACCTCAAGAGCCATTCCTTCTCAGCCATTCCCCTGCCTCCCCACAGCAAGAGCTCCTTACCACTTCATTTCCCGTCCCTTACCCTCAGGGGACCTGGGGGAATAAAAGAGTTCTTCCTCTCTCCCATCCACCCCAAAAGAGCTCCTATCTCTATATTAAAATTTAATAGCTGTATATTTATCAATGCATGGCATTGAGCAAGGATTCACAGAAGAGTAGGGCACGACCTGTTTCTAATAGCACATTTTGTCACAGTTATCAGGACATCTCTCAGATGTCCAAAGGCAGCTTTTTCATGATTCCAATGAAGCTTAAGCTTTAGCCTCTTACTTGCAAAGGTCCCTTCCAAATACTGTGCTTTTATCAAAATTTGCAAAAGTGTTTTGACACCAAGAAACACATTTGGAAATATATTTTGGAATATTTCAATAAAACAAGTGAAAACTAGAAAAAAAAATCTTGAGAAAGAAGATAAAACTAAACTCAAAGAAAGCAGAAGGAAAAAAATAATAGGTGTTATATTGGAAAAGAAAATGAAATGGACTTGAAAGACTAGAATTAGACCCTCTCAAAAATAGTCAGCTAATCTTTTCAAAGAAGCAAAAGAATCAAGGGACAAAGGATAATCTTTTTACAAATGATACTGGAACAACTGGCCATCCACATGTACAAAAAAATAAAATGAATCAAGACATATTCCATAGAAATCACTCAAAATGGTTCATCGATGTAAATGTGAAATACAAAACAATAGAACTTCCAGAAAGCATAGGAAAATATCCAGGTTACCTTTTGTTTGGCAATGAGTTTTTAGATACATGCCAAAAGTGTGACACATAAAAATAAAAAAAAAATTAACAAGTTAGACTTCATTAAAATTCAAAATGTCTTCTCAGCAATGTTTAAAGAATGTTAAGACACCACAGACTAGAAGAAAATATTTGCGAAACACATATCTGTTAAAGAACAAACAAAGAACACTTAAAACTCAACAATGAGAAAGTAAACAACCCAATGTAATAGTGGTCAAAAGATCTGAAAAGAGACTTCCCCAAAGAACATATATAGATAGTAAAGAAGCATATGAACAGATACTTAACATCATATGTCATTAGGGAATTGGAAATTAAAACAATGAGAAACCACTACATACCTATTAGAATGACTAAGATTATATGTATAAATATCTGACAATACTAAATGCTGGTAAGGATGCGGAGCAAAGGAACTCTCGTTCAAAGCTGGTCATAATTCAATGCTGGTGGGCACAAACCCTGTGAAAGACAGTTTGATAGTTTCTTACAAAGCTAAAAATAATCTTATTATACAATCCAGCAATAATACTCTTGGGCATTTATACAATGAATTTGAAAACATGTCCACCAAAAAACCTGCACATGAGATAAATAAAATAAACCTTTTATAAGAGGTTTATTCATAACTGCTGAAAGCTGGAAACAATCACGATATCCTTCAACAGGTGAATGAGTAAGCAAACTAGTATATCTGTATATTTGAATATTATCCTGCAATAATAATGAACCATCAATCCACACACACACGTGCAAACACACACACATTGAAGAAAGTTAAATGCCTATTGCAAAAAGAAAGCAGCCAGGGGGGTGTGAAGGTGACTCAATGGCAAAATTCTTGCCTGCCATGCCAGAGACCCAGGTTCAATTCCCAGAGCCTGCTTATGCCAATAATAAAAAAAGAAAGAAAAAGAAAGCAGCCAGTATAAAAAGATTATTTACCATTTGATTCCAATTCTATGACATTCTTGGAAATGTAAAGCTATAGAAGAAACTATAGAGAAAGTGAGTGGTTGCCAGGGATTCAGGAGGAGGAGGCAAGTTATGAGCACAGGGGATTTTTAGGGCAGTGAAATTATTCTGTCTAATGCTGTAATGGTAGATATATGACACTATACATTTGCCAAAATTCATAAAACTGTACAGCACAGAGTGAACCCTGATAGAAACTATGAACTTTAGTAAATAATAATGAATCAAAATTGGTTCATTAATTGTAATCAATGTACCACACTCTTGCAAGATGTTAATGATAGGGGAAACGTCTGCAGGGGGCAGGGGTGGAGGGTTGTATGGAGATGGGGTATATGGATACTTTCCCTTCAATCTGCTGAAATTTCTATAAATCTAAAACTGTTCTAAAAGTAAGTTTATTAATTAAAAAAAAGATCGGTAAAACAAAATACATCAATGAAACAGAAAACAGATTAAAAAACAGTAGAGGAATGCAATCAAATTAAAAGTTGGTTCTTTGAAAATAAACAATAATATTGATAAGCCACAGGCAAGACTGGTCAAGATAAAAAGAAAAATATATAAATTCTCAATAATAGCATTGAAAGAGAAAAGATCACTACAGGCCCCAAAAACACTGAAGAAAAATAAAGGAATTATTACAAATAACTCAATGCCCTTTGTGCTGGTTTGAATTTGTTGTGTACCCCACAGAAGCCATGTCCTTTAATCCTCATTCAGTATTGCTGGGTAGAATCTTTTTGATGGTTTCTATGGAGATAAGACCCACCCAATTGTGGATAGTAACTTTTAATTAGATGACTTCCATGGAGGTGTGTCTCCACCTATTCAAGGTGTGGTTGCTTGCTGGAGCCCTTTAAGAGGGAAGCATTTTGCAAAAAGCTTTAGAGCCACCAGAACCGACAAAGCCAACAGAACGGACAGAGCCCTAGGGAAGCTGTTGAAGAAGACTTATGAAATGAGGAGAGAAAGCTAGAAGACACCTTCATGTGCTCTCCCAGCTGAGACAAAAACCCTGAACTTCATTGGCCCTTCCTTTGGAGTTAAGGTATCTTTCCCTTTAAGCCTTAATTTGGACATTTTCAAGGCACTAGAACTGTAAACTTGCAACCTAATAAATTCTCTTTTTAAAAAGCTGTTCCAGGGCAGCTGCCGTGGCTCAGCAGGCAGAGCTCCGACCTGCCGTGCTGGAGGTCTGGAGTTCGATCCCTGGTGCCTCCTGCCCATATGCAAATTTAAAAAAAAAAACATAAAAGCTGTTCCATTTTAGGTATAGTGCATTCCAGCAGCTTTTGCAAACTGAAACACCCATAAATTTGACAATTTCAGTGAAATGCATTAATTCTTGAAAATACAAATTATCAAAATTCACACAGGATTAAATACATAGCCTGAATGGTCCCATATCTATTAAATAAATACAATTTAAAATGAAAAACTTTCCAATAAATGAAGTTTTTTAGGCCCAGATGATGCTGTCTGCAGTTTACAAAACATAATATTAATTCTAAAAATTTCTTCCAGAAAATAGAAGAATTGGAAAGACTACTCTACTACTAAACACATTTAATGAGATCAGAATTAACTAATTCTAAAACCAGAAAAAGACATTACCAAAAAGGAAACTGCATCAATATCGCTCATGTATTTAGACTCAAAAATCCTTAACAAAATATTAATAATGGAATAGAATTTTATACATAGCTCATTCAATTTCTAAAATCAAACAATGTAATGCATTATAGTGACAGATTAATGCTGATAAACTTTATGATCATCCAGATATATTTGGAAAAAGTGATTGTCCAGTTTCCACCTCCATTCAAGAAAAAATTCTCAACAAACTAGGAATAAAAGGAACTTGCTTAATTTGACCATAGGCATCTAAAAAATCTACAGTTGGCATCATAAATAGTTGTGAAATATTGAATGTTGTCCTAGTAAAATACAGACTAAGGAAAGGATGACCCTTCTCATCACTGATTTTCAGCATTATTCTGGAAGTCCAAGACAGCATCATATGGTGAAGAAAATAATTAAAACACATGAGAACTGTTAAAAAATAATAATGCATCTCTATTCACAGACAACATAAATGCCTACACAGAAAATTCCAAATAATCTACCAATATGTACCAATCTAACAGAAAGCTCCACGATCTAGCTTTACAATTTCTCAAGGTTTAAGTTCAAAATACAAAAGTCAACCAAATTTATATATATTAAAAACTACCAATTTTAAAATTAAAAGTACAATCTACATTATCACCAAACAAATGAAATACTTAACTATAATTATAAGAATATATATGGTGAAATTCCGATCTGGACATAATGGCATAGATGCATTTCTCCCTAATCCTTCCTCTTGAAGATAATTATAGAACCTGGAAATAATTCAAGAGGCAAATAAGGGGAACTCTAAAACATGGTAAAAGGAAGGTGAACTTGTTTGAAACCCCACGACTAAAACAACAACACAGAGGAGTCTTAAAACTCCCACCCAACAGAAGAAGACAACCTGCCTCAAACTTACCAACAGAAGACCCCCCAAGTAGACACATTCCTCCCCCAGATTGTACAGGAGTTTCTATGACAACACAGGCTAACTGGATGCACTGGCACCGGGAATAGCATGGGGACCCCCGCCAACAATAACCAGCCATGGGAAGCACTCTTCTACCATGCTGAACCAAGCACTCCCATTCTTAAGGAGAGATACTGGAGCAGCTCAGGAAGCCCCAGCAAGAAAGATTGGTTCAGGCAGCCACTTCATCCCCATGGGCCTGAGATATCCCTCCCCTGCCAGGGGACAAGGAGCAAACTGGAAGCATCAGCAAAGATAATCCTATCACAAGGAGCCCTTGTGTCTCCATGGGAGTGACTCTCATTTCTTTTCCTGCCCAGAGATAACCTGCGGGGCAGAGGGCACCGACAAAGGGGACCCTGCTACAATAAGTATCCTGGCTTAGGAAACTTGTATGTTTCTGTTCCCCAATTCCTCCTCTGGTAAGATAAACAAGGGTGGCAAGGAAAAACCACAAGGTGAAAACTGGCCAAAACAAGAGCCCAAACAGGATAGCCTCACCCTCATTGGCTGAGACTCCTCTCCCTCACCTGCACCTTTGGCAGCACAAGCAGTGAACAGCAGGAGCCCAAGTATCACCAGACACCACAAATAGACCAAATAACACTGCGAAGTCTCCAAAAATTAAACTGTCATCAGTACCACAACCAACAAAAGCAGGCCCAGCCTGTATGCTCAATCTATTTTAGCCTGCTAAATAAATGGACTGCTGAAAGAAAATAGTACTCAGAGACTCAAAAATAATAGGCAAATATATCCACGATGCAATTGAAAACAGCAACATAAGAACCAAGAGAATCACAACATGATAGAGAAAAAGATAATCGGTTGATGCCTGTATCAAGTGAATAATCTGATCAGGATTTCAAAGCAGCCATCACAAAAACATTTCAACAATTACAAATTCTTTTGAAAAAAAATAAGAAATCTGATCAAACGGAGGTTTTGAAAATGAAACAAACAGAAATTACATAACTGAAATATACAACATTTAAAAAATTGTTGGACGATTCTATTATTAAAATGAAAATAATAGAGGCTAGAATCAGTGAACTTGTGGAGAGATAAGGAGCATTTGAGGAGGAGCAGATTTGATTAGGAGCAGAAATAGAACAATACTGATATAGTCAACTGATTAGATGAAGTTACAAAGGCAGTTCAAAGGGGAATGAATAGTCTTTTCAAGAAATGGACGCCTATTTGGAAAAATACGAGAATCTCAGCACATACTCACAGATTAAGCAAAACAAAGGCAAACAAAACAGGAAATCCTCAACATGATCATAGACCTAATTGTAAAATGTAAAACCACAAGATATCTAGAAGAAAACATGGGGGAAACCCTGTGTGACCTTGGATTAGGCAAAGAGTTTTAAAGTTTGACACCAAAAAAACAAACCCTAAAAGGAAAAAAAATAAAATAACCAACTAGATATTAGTAAAATAAAAAATATATATATTCTTTGCCAAACTGTTAATTGAATGAAAAGGCAATTCATAGACTGGGAGAAAATATTTGCAAGTCACATATTTGATAAAGGACTTATATCAAGAAAATCTGAAGAACTTCAAAAACACACCAATTAGAAGAAAAAAACAATGAAGAACAACTGGGCAAAATTCTGAAAAGACATTACATCAAAGATGACACGTGGAAGACAACTAAATATAAGAAGAGAAGCTCAATATGATTGGTCATTAAGGACATAAAAAATCTTAAATAATCTCTTTATCACTTAGGTTTCTATCTCTTTTCCTCTCTCCCTTGCTCCTTCCATCGTTCCCTTCTCTTGCCTCTCTTTCTCCTTCCTTCCATACTATGAAGTGAGCTGCTATGCCATATGTCATAGCTCAAGCACAACAAAAACTTTCAGCAAATGACTGCTGTGCCGGTTTGAAACTACAATGTACCCGAGAAAAGTTGTTTTACTCATGAGCCAATCTTATGGAGTCAGAACTATTGTTTAGGATAGGAAACTTTGATTGAATTGTTTCCATGGAGATGTGACACACCCAGTTGTGGATGTGACCTCTTGGTTAGATTACTTTCATGAAGGTGTGGCACCCAGTTGTGAGTGTGGCCTTTTGATTAGATGGAGATGTGACTCATTCAGGTGGGTCTTGATTAACTTACTAGAGTCCTTCAAAAGAGGGAACATTTTGGAAAGGCCTCAGATGCAGATGCTTGGAGAACAGCTACGTCAGAGCTGACAGAGACATGGATGTTTGGAGATGCTTGGAGTGCTGACAGAGAGAACAGATACCTAGACATGGGCAGAGCCCAGCAGACATTACTGTCTGCTTTCCCATGAGCAAGCCAGAACCCAGAATTGTGTCCTGTAGGAACTAAGTGAAGGCTCACTGAAGCTTAGAGAAGACACCAAAGGCATCAAAAGCTAGAAGCAACAGAACCAGGAACAAGGACCAGCAGACGCCAGCCATTTGCCTTCCCATGTAAAGGACACTGGCCTTTCTTTGGAGTTAAGGATCTTTCTCTGGATGCCTTGGTTTGGACATTTCTATGGCCTTAGAAATTTAAGCTTATAATGTAATAAATTCCCTTTTTAAAAGCCATTACATTTCTGGTATATTTCATTTGACAGCTTTAGCAAACTAAAACAACTACTTTTTTATTTACACTGCACAAAGGATCAAAAAGAGCAGGGGAAGTGATTCCATCATGTTCCCTTCCTCAGGGAAACCAACTGCTCTGGGCAGGATTGGTAGATGGTGTCTTCACCTGCTCCCCTTGGCATAGGAGAGAAGAAACAAATCTGTCTGCCCAAGAGTGGGATATTTATACAACCCTAGGGGGAGGGGTCTCTGCTACTGAGCAAAAAAGCAACATCAAGCAGCTTTGTGTAGAGTCCCCACCCTGATAAGCAACTAGGGCTGCTTGTTCCTGCATGCAGGTTTAAGGTACAGTCAGGTTATTCGTTAGACTGAAAGTTACCCCAGGGTTTGGAATGGAAACATACTGAAATATATGCACATACCAGAAAAGGAGAACATGTAGGCTGGGCTGGGAGATGGCTGCAAGGTACATCAGTAACTTCTCCAATCCCTTCCTTCCTTCCTTCTTCCTTTTCTTATTATTTAGTATTATGGAGAGATGTAAATAATTTTAAACAAATTGAAATGGCAAATTATTAGCTAGAAGCGAAGATCGTGGTGCTCCTTTCTTATCAGATTAATTTTACAACATGCTTTGGTGCCTATTACTTGGGGAATCCATGTGAGAAAACACTCTCAATGTACATGCAGTCTCAATACACACAATAATCCCAGTATTGTGAAATTATACCCTGAAGAACACCTAGATTGGGTAAGGAAAAAGCATGTGTCTATGTTTCAGTTAAATGAGTATGCCATTTATTTGGGACTAAAGCCCAATTAGAGCTTGATGAAAAACTCAAGGGTCACATTAGTACTAGTTATCCAAGGTGTAAGTATAATTCCAAAGTTTGGAATTTTTCCAATATAAATTCAGAGCCAACCAGCGAATCTTTGCCAGGAGTGGATCTTCATTTTAATAATAGAGTGTTCTTGGATTCTTATTAGGCTTCTTGAATCATTTGGCTTTGGTTCTTCTTTGGGCTATAGACCTGATCATTCAGAGGTTCCAAAATCTCCTCATACTTTGGATTATTTGTGTTCAATCTCCACCAATTCTGATGCTTTAAATCTGTCCCTCTGATCACTGGTTTCTCAATCATAATTTATATGAAATAGAAAAATAACATTTCATCATCTTCATGCTTTTCTTCAAAGCATAGTTCAAGCACAATGTTGTTAAATTAGAATTAAAAAATCAGGCTACCACACTATCATTCTGCATTTCAATATTAGAAAATAAGTTTCAATTCTGCCCTGCCCAGAATCAAATAAAAGCCCTTATTACTGCCTTTCACTCCATATGAGTGTGTCTGACATCACTGACTACACGATGATTGTCTACAATTTACTATTCAGGCCAGTTATTGTTCTATCATTTCCATGGGTTTCAATTAAGCCAGGTGCTTAAGAACATACAAATTTAATGTGTTATTTCAGTGAATGCAATGCCAGACTATAAAGATGACAAAGAACTCCTGAGACCAAATTACCCAAGCTTTAGGTAATGTGTTCTGTATTAATAGAGCAGCTCTTGTAGCAATATTTTATTCTGAATAGTGTAATAAAAGGTAGCTGGCATCATCAACTGGCAAGTTGTTGTGAATATGAAGAGAAATCTGAAACCTCAAGCTGGAAAGCGACCACAATTGCATGAAAGTAAAGGATTGAGTCAAAGATGTTCCCTTCACAACTACATTGATACAACAAAATGAAACACTGGGCTATTTTTTCCCATTAATTTCATGATAAGTGGCAATACTGATGTGGATGTACAGGAAGAAAACTGGAAATATATACATTACACATGATTTAGTTAAATAGATAATTTATGCAGTTTCAGCCTCAAAAAAATAATTAAAAGTAAAACACAAATGCAGTATGTAGTGTGCCATATTTGTACCCACAAATGATGATTTGGAATAAGAATATTACTTTAAAAATAGCTTATATCTTAGTGCCTAGAAGTGAGCAGGACATTGTCTATTAAGATTGTCCAAGCTTCTGGTTAAAAATTGCAAACTGTTCACATAAAATTACCTCCTCACTTCCCGAAATTCTAATAAAGTTATACTAATTGTATACAAATGAAAGGGCAGAAACTCTGAATGACAGAGAGGATGGGAGAAGAGATGAAAGTGGCAAAGCTGTGAAAGCTGGGGGAAAGATGGGTCAGTGCTTACTGAAATTAACAGGTTTGAGAGAGGTGATGTGGTAAGCACTACAAAACCCCAGAAAACACCTGTTCTGAGTTGCATGGAAAACTCTGAAAGTGAAGGTGAATGTGGAACTGAAAGCATAGAAATTCAGAGATTAATTTCCCACTCATCTCACACAGGTGACTGCTCTGACTTTTCCTGAAAGAGGGGTGGTGTTAACTCTGGAGGAAGAGAAACCAAGGTGACTTGAGTGTCACTAGACAAAGTTGAAGTATCAGGAATAGTATTATACGATATATATCCCCTGTATGCTTTCTTGGGAAGCTGCTGAAGGGAGTCTTTCACCAAAACAAAAGAATAAACAAAGAAATAGAAGATGTGAGACACAAGAGACACAAAATTCAGCATAGAAGAGATCTAAGGGACATGCCAGGTTGATATCAAAGGGAGAAGCTGGAATGACAATTTTTTATTAGGCCTAGGAGGAAGCTAGTTCACCATTAGAGCATGAAGAGAGGGGGTGTAGAAGAGGGGGTGTCCCCAAGTTGCAGGTATCTGAATATTCCAGTGAAGCATTATGCTCCTAATTTTGTAATAATCAATCATAGGTATATGGATAACTAGGTACAATAGAAAAGCATATTAGTCATTAATTCCAAGAAAACAGAAAATTCTCCAAGAAAGGAAATGTAAATTTAGCACAATACAAACATTAGTGTAAAGTATATTTGCAGTCATGATATAAAGAAAGCAGATTAAGAGAATGGAAGCGCATCACCTTTTCTTCCATATTGTTTTTTCTAGAAGTCAATCACAGGTCCTGTCCATACTCAAGGGGTAGAGACTACACAGGGAATAACATAGGAACTGAAGACAGGGGGCCTAACTTTTTATTCTCCCTACCACAGAATTGAACATGGATTTAAAGAGTAATGAAACAGCAATAGAGAAAATAGAGAAGGCAAAGACTATGGGGGAAGATACCGTCTCATGGATGCCTCCTACTTCTTCAACCGGAAATATATAAGACTAAAAAAAATGATATCAGTCTGAGAAAATTACTTGGAAACATCAGGAAAACATATTATAAATAGTTACATCCAGGGCGGACACAGAGACCCGGGTTCAAGTCCTGATGCCTGCACACGCAAAAAAAAAAAAAAATTATATGCAGGGATCAGGAATGGTGATACGGAGCGTGACTGGCAAGGGGATCAATGTTTTTCTTAGTAATCCTTAGTATGTATATATCTGAGAAAATAAATATTAAGGCACAGAAAAAATAAAAGTAGCATATGAACTTAATATTGGCAATGAATTCACGAGAAGAAAATAAATGCTAGAAATCCTGGTGAAAATGTGGGAGGGAAACTGAGTTAACTTATGCTTGCATAAGGGGGTTATGGAAACAAAGGTGATTAAACATTCCATTCCTAAAAATGTAACAAAGAGAAAGAAAACAAACAAACAAAGAAAAAACAGAAATAGAAAGAGGGTACTGACTTTGTCCCTACAGATGCTGGAGTAAGGCCAGAACATGCTGCTTTTGAGAGGAACTGAGGCTAGCTTTGTTCTGAGCCCGTAGTGGTCCACCAAATTAACATCCCCAAAGAGACAGAAGAAACTCAGCCAATGAGAATTTGCACTGGGTCTTCAAGCTCTGGTAGATGGTGGTATGAGGCCAGAAGCTGCTGCTGCAAATAGTGCTGACATCAAGGCCAGCGTCTTTTCCATGCCCTCAGGAAATGCCACCAACAGAAGGGAAAAGGGGGTGGGGTGGGGGTAAGGAGACAGCTAAAAGAAGATGCACTGGCTCTTTATGTCCAGGTGTGGTTGCTGGAGGGAGGATGGAAGCACTGTTGCCCACAAGGCTAAAACTGAGACCAGCTTTGGCTCTGGAGGCTCAAAGATTCCCCAGACTGACCTCAAAGCTCAACCCCAACTCTTAACAGGAGATAGTTTCCTTTACCAGCTCTGGTCCCTGCTGGCTACTTCTGGAATAAATGCTGCCATTGCCACAGCTGCAGATATTTTCTCAGACTCTGCTGTGGGCTGAACAATGGGGCTGGTCATGTTTCCTGCCTTCACGCACAAAAGCTGAACTCTTGGCCGCCTCTCACTTCCTCTGGCAATCCTGTAGTTGTTTTAAATGTCCAGTCAGGCTCCAGGGATACCACCCAGTTAATCTCAGTCTCTTTTTTCCAGCTCTTTTATTTTTCTGGTGGAAGGAACGATTTGTAAACCTTCTTACTCTACAATTTTGCACCTGCACTCTCCGGGCCACTTTCTCATATGTCAATGGCAGCACTTAGTATACAATTTTGAATAAATAAAAAGTTATATTTATTTTGAAAGAGGGAGGGATCATCTTTAGCATTAAGAAGAGCGAGGATATAGATGTAGATCTAATGAAATTTTCAGAATTTCCCGTTAATTTTCATTATAATTCAGGAAAACCCAGTGAAAGAACCATATTGACTATTAGGTCAATGTGTAAAGAAAATTTGAGCAAAGATGTCACAATATTTCCTTAAAAGTAAAATGATATATATATTTTTTATCTTTTTGGTGTTGAGAGAATGAGCTACATGAAAATAAATCATGCAATTGTCTAGTTTTCAGATATTCTTGCCATGCCAACACATTATTGGTGAATGAAACAATTAAAATGGTAGAAAAACATCTATAACCAATAATAACTATAAAGTAGTAAACCTTCAATTTTCTGGCCATTAGCAAAAGCTGCTACTCAAATGTGGAGTCGATTCTTTTATCAGTAATGTAGTGAACAAGCAAAACTAATTTCATAAGTATATTGATAAATTAAGAAAATGGTGGCATAAAAACCATTTCTAAGATGGTTAACACTATTAATCAGCATGCATCTATAACTAGAAATTTGTATGAATCTATGGAACTCAAATAACCATCATATAACTAAAATTGAAAGCAGCTTAGGAACTTGCAGAATATTTTCACTTGATAACAAATATTTTCATGTAAACACAAACATAGAACTACATTGTCACTGAAAAAAATAAAAATTAATATGCACGCAAATTATATTGATATATTTTCCTCTAAAGTCAAATAATATTGAGCTTTCATATTAAAAAAGTGGGGTTTGTATGTTTTCATTAAGCTTAGTAATATGATAAAAGTAACAAAAACATTTCTTGTTTTAAATGCTTTAAACTAGCATAAAAATTTAAATGTTTACAATTTCATTATAACCACTTTAATATTTGAACCTTTATTACATGCAATGAATATCAATCAGTAAATGAAAATTGTTCATAGTAAAAAATGGCTTCAGACAAAATGATCATTAGAATCTAAATAGAGGAAGCATATGTTGTCATCTAAGCTCTCAGAGTATAATAAAAATGCATGTCAAATAGTTAAAAATTATTAATTTAAATGTATTTGAAATAACAAAAATATTAGCTTTCTATGCCATTTCCTGAGGTGTATGCATGTATGCCACACAGCTAACCTATCAATTTAAATTGACATTTTGTTAGAATAGTATTTGGGGAATAAAAGATAAACACCCTTTCTTTGTTACTCATAAATCAATTCTCATCTGCACACATAATACAGAAAATCCTTTAGCTCAAGTTATTAAAATACCAAGCTAACAAAATAGCTGCATTTTTCTTCTCTTGTCCAATCTAAGGCAGTCATGAAAAAGTGCACCCAAAGTACGTACCAAGAATGTTATTGAAAGCTTACATATCTGCCGTAGAGATGATACCTTAAGTTTGGTTCATAGGAAATTTAGAATGGGTGGATATATTCTTTTCCATGGGTTAATTTTTGTTCTTAATGAATCAAAGCAGTATCTGAATAAAAATCCAGAAAATATATTTTATAGGGCTGTAGGATTTTCATTTATCTTGATGACAGTTGTGTCTGCTCAGCAAAAGGGTAATGTATGCTGGATCTTGACAAGTTGTTTGTGTTTTGACCTTATTATTGTAAGCTTTGACCCATCTCAGTACTTTATTCAGAGCATACCATTCCTTACTGAGAGAGATGCTTGGACTTTACAGGCTTTAGCTGTGTCTGTAAAATAATCTCCCTGGTTGGACGTCATAAGAGGATGATATCGTGGTTTTAAATTATGTCCACACATTCTTTGATATCCTTCCCCTTCAAAAGGTGGAAACCTAGTCCTCTTCCTTAAGTGTGGGCTGTGACTCATTTTTATCCAATAGAACACACTAGAAGTGACAGTGTAAGGCATCTAATATTCAGATAAAGGCACTGTGGGTCCCTCCTTATTC